>JAPTHA010000019.1:228366-244581 GCA_029814585.1 Gymnapogon annona | reverse complement strand
GTTTGGGTATTTTAACTTCAGGTTTAGTATTTTATTGTATGTGTGTGTCTGGTTGTGGGTGGGAGGGAGGGTGAATGTACGGCTCCTGGAGGAACACTCTTTCATTTTGTCTGAACTACTGTCGTAGTGACAGCAAAATGGCAATAAACTTGATTTGATTGATTGATAATTCTATCGAGACTGAAAGACACTGCAGATAATGTCCACGCACATTCATTCTTAAGACTCTGGACGACAACAGTCAATATTTAATATCACTGAAAAATCATCAGTCAAAAAATATTCTATCCTATTATTTTTGACATGATTTGGTTTGGGTTTTTTTTTTTTAATGATGGGACATTTTCATACAAAAATAAAGACAGAGCTGTAAGAACTAAAAGACTCATCAGAAACAAAGAACATTCAATGAAAATAATATTATAGAAACAACCCCAAAGAAATGAGAAAACTGTTAGAACTGTTGCACAAGCTTCAAAATCAGTACAATTAGATTAGATTCCAATGTAAAGTAGAAGTTTCCTCTGTACTGTAGACAATTGCAAAACAACAATTTAGGATATTTCATCAATATTTGACCTGAATGCAAGTCATGTGGGCGATTGATTACTTTGTTCATCTCGTGTTGTCATGAACGATAAAGCAGCGCTTACCTAACGTTAATCATTTAATATGACAAATTCAACACTGTGTCTAAACTAAAAAAAAAAAAATTGAAATGTCAGAGGTGGTTTTGCAGAAGAGATACTGTCCATTTAACGTCAATCAGAGGTTACAAAGGAACACAGAGTCTGTAGGACAGTGGAGTCAGAGCGGCGGAGTGCATCACCAGCTGAACTCCAGGTGAACTTAGCACTTACACATTGCATAACAGCTTGTGCAAAGTATAAAGTGTTCCCTTCTTAACACATAAAGTCTAGCAACTGGAATTTTTTTGTTCAGATTTCAAATCAAATAAAAATTATTTAAAAGTCAGGCTCCTGTTAACGGTCTTAAAAGAAAAAAACAAAACAAAACATATATGCTGTGGAAAACGGTTATACTGCCGGAGCCAGTCATATAATATTAACTTTAATACATTTAACAGTATAGTCCTATGGATGTCCATTTATTGTGCCCTCAAGCTGAACACGAGTCATTACAACTGAATAAAAGAATTCCCATTGGCTGATCTATTGCCAGCGTTCATCAGTCGTCCTGATGCTACATTCAACAGTCAGGGGTGTGTGTGTGCGCACCTTGGAGAGGTTGAGGAGGATCTGTATGGAGTGGGTAATGACATCCATGCAGGGGCCGCTCCGGTTGCAGCAACGGATGAGGGTGAAGATGACGTCGGTGGCTCTACTCTCGATGAGACGTTCGCAGCACTCGGGAGACAGTCGGGTGGCGGTCTCTGCACAGCGGACAAGGACACCCCATTAGGATATGCAGCATTAGAGCAGTGCTTCAATACTGACCAAAAATTATCCGAATCAAGTCCATGCAAGTGGGCAGGCTGTCTTTTCTCGTCACTGTATTTTGTGCTACTATACTCTGAGCTTTGAATGTATTGAACTCTATGCATTTTATTCCTCTTGATCATATTCCAGTTCAAAATTTCAGACCACATTTGTCTTACGAGTGCCATCGTCTAAATGGTAAACGGGTTGCATTTATATCGCGCTTTTCTACACATTTAAGGCACTCAGAGCACTTTACATTGGCCTCACATTCAACCATTCATACACCATTGGGCGGATACTGCCATGCAAGGCACTGCCAGGCTCCACTGGGAGCAATTTTGGGTTCAGTGTCTTGCTCAGGGACACTTCGACATGTGCAGAGTCGGAGCCAGGATTCGAACCACCGACCCTTCGGCCATTGGACTACCTGCTCTAGACATGCTTTATGTCAACAGATGGACAAAATATTACTACTGCTTTGATAGAATCTATGTTTTACACTTTAGCAAAAAGAATTGTGCAAAGGTCACATAATAAATACACATTTTCATTATTCCTCTCTTTTTTTCTACATTTAGATTGGTGGGGGGTCACTCAAACTAAGTTTCATACAGCACAAACACTTCTGGAAGAACACATCCACATTTTCACACCATATAATAACAACACTTCACCTTTTCTGCCAATTCACAAAACTCCAGCAGACTCAGTGGAAGTAATGAAGTCTGCAGACTTCAACGGAAATGTTTTGTATGTTCAACTCAACAGCTCAAAATGTTGGACGATAAACATCCAGATGGAAAGTCCCACACTAACTCAAAATCCATGCCTTTATTTGGGGTGTGTGTGGTGTGGCACTGGTCCTCAGTGATGAGATGTGTCCTCCGTTATTAGAGGATCATGTCCATGTCTGTCTCAAACCCATCAGCTGCATGTGGAACTACAACCAGCAGCTCTAAAGCTCAATTAAGACAGAAGAGGAAGTGTCTGGCCTGGCTGTGTATAGTGTAGTCTATGCACCGTTTGTTCATTGCCTCTGGGTTAGGTCGCTATTGTACATGAAACTCTGCCCCATGTATTTAAAAATAGAAATAAATAAAAAAAAATACTTTCACGGCACAATGATATTTATATCACCTACACATCAAAAAATGACTACAGTGAGACTGTACCCAGGTTTTTCAGGGCCTCCAGAATATATGAGAAGTGTTTGTATCGCAGCAGATACTCTAGGGCAGAGGATGTCTTGTTGCAGAGTTTGTCCTCCTCACGGACACCAGCGTTGACCTTCTGCAACCGATGCCTCAACTTCACCATCTTGGGATTGTCATTCAGTTTACGGTAGCAGTATCCTCTCCACAGAGCCTTGAAATAAAAGGAGACAGAGAAGAAATAAATGGATAAATAAATACTCAAAGTACTTTAGTATTGTCTGCACAATGTTTCATGGCTGAGGCTTTGACTCTTAATGTCTTGTAGGACCTGAGTAGAGGTCTGGCCACGAGGCAATTCATTACATATTTGTAACAATGTCATTGGATAAACACTGATCTTTTAAGAATAGGTAATGCCACCATCAGGTCCCAATAACCCTCGAAATTTTCAAGGTAAAATATTTCAAAGATCACTTTTAAAGATAATTTTCAAATGATAGGCTGGGCTAAAACACATCTATAGAAATACATAAATATCAATAGCATGTTTTTTCACTTATTATCACCAGGATATACATTTATAATGCAATAATAATTTTTCAAAATTATGCTTTATAAAAGCAAAAGGCTTAGAAATGAAAGACCATGATCCTGTCCAAAAAAGGGGAAGGCACTTGGTGCTCTTCAAACACACTCACACAAAAACAATGATTAAGATAAAAATGGACCTGGAGTCAACCTGAAAACATCCGCTAATTATCTTCATTTGACAAAAAAAGTTTTCATTTTTTAAAAATTGATCACATCTCTATAGCTTTGGCTCTGCATCTAACCTGGCAGCGTTAATAAATCACATCAAAGTTCCATCTGCATGTCAACTAAAAATCACATGCCTTTCCGGGCCTTGAAAACACAAAAATGAATTTTACACACTTTTAAGGATTTCAAGCCCCCATACACACGCTGTCATTGGATGTTTGTCTGTACCTGAGCTTTGACAATGCCCTGTTGAACCCTCTTCTGTTGCCTGAGGAGGAGGAACCTCCGGACGGCCTTCTGGATGACGCAGGCAGCCTGTTGACGTCGGGACAACCAGCGCTTCACTGCTCTCTGGGCCGTGATCACCTTCCTTTTGTCTTCCAGGTACCGTCGCCTTTGACGCCAGGTTCTGATCCATCGCTGTCGAAAAGCAGAAAAAGAAACTCATCCTTCATAACTTATAATGATTTAGCGGTGTTTATTGACAAACTGTGTATTCTTGTAGAATACAAATGACAGCTGCTGTCTGTACCTGGATGGTGATGACGGAGTGGATCTGTTTTTTCGCGGCCTGCAGAGCCCAGTGTGCTCTCAGGGCTCGTTGGATCTTCATAGCATGGAGGTGGTGGAATATGGCAGCAGTGAACCGGAGCCTCCTCTGTGCACTGGCTGCCTCCAGGGCCTGGTACACAAAGCACCACAATCAAGACTCAATTCAAGTCAATTAAGTCTGCCACATAGGGACAGTAAATCCAGAAGATCTGATAAACAATTGCACAAACTGTGTAATTGTTTGTGCAGAGCTGTTGACAGGAGTAGCAACGGAATGAGCCATCATACATTAAAGTGATGTATATAATATCTTCAATAACAATCAAAATCCACCACAGATAACGTCTACAACATACAGTAAATAAATAAAAAGTACATTTATAGTACTGTTTACAATGTTATTTCATCCATCTTATTTATTTTAATTATTTATTATTTATATTGACTGTGAGTGTTGCCATATTTGCACTGCAGTTACACTCGGCTACATCAACTGTGCACTTTTATATTTTCCATATTTATTTGTATCATCAGCTGACAATTCTATGACATATCTTTACCATATTCATTGTGTGTGTCTGTGTAATGACAATAAAGGAAGTCTAAGTCTAAATAGCTGCTTTTCTTGTTAAATATGACACTAAACTATGAGTGCAAAAAAAAAAAAACACCACCACACACATTACCTTTTTTCGTGCAATCCAAGCCCTGTACGCTGCCTGAAGAGCGACAGCTGAGCGTTGCATTGCCAGGTAGCTTTTCCTCTGTGCATTGGCCGCAACTGTTGCACGATATTTTCGCTGAATGGCAAGGATGGATGACTTCAGGTGGAGGTAGCGCTTGTGTTCACAGTGGCCTCTGTAAGCTCTCTGGATAACACCTGCAGCATGGTGCATCCGTTTGACATTTTGTCTGCAGTTCATCCCACGATATGCCGCCTGTATTGTGATGACGGCTCTCCTCTGCTGCTGATAGTGTTCAACCTCCAAGTTCTTCTGCCTCTGAGCTCTGAACCTCTGCTGTAAGACACAGGCTGCCCAGTGTTGCCTTCTGAAGGCCATCTGTTGTTGATGCCTCTTGAAGTTGGCTTGTATGATGACAGCAGCCTTGTGCATTTTAGCAACTTCCTTTCGAACACGATGACCTCTGAATGCCGCCTGGAGAACGACTGCAGAACGTCTTACTTTCAGAAACTTCACCCTTTCTTCTCTTTGGAGAACAGAGGCTCGGTAACGCCTCTGAATGATAATGGCGGACAGACGTAGGGCCATGTATTTGACTTCCACAGTGTGTTTTCTGAATGCAGACTGGATTGCTGTGGCGGCTTTGTGCCAACGTGCCACCTCTCTCCTGCTACGATGGCCTCTGTACACTGCCTGAAGGACCACAGCTGCACTCTTCATTTGTTGGTATTGTTGCATTTGCTCTTTTGCTGCTGCAGTGGCACGATATCGGCGCTGGATTGCGATTACGGAGGATTTTAAGGCCAGATACTGTTTGCGTTGACAAAAGGCCAGATACACTCTCTGTATCGTACTGGCCGCCTGGTGCATTCTTTTGGTGTTACGTCTGGATTTCATGCCACGATACGCTGCCTGTAATGCAATGATGGCTCTCCTCTGCTGCTGATAGTGTTCAACCACCATGTTCTTCTGCCTCTGAGCTCTGAACCTCTGCTGTAAGACACAGGCTGCCCAGTGTTGCCTTCTGAAGGCCATCTGTTGTTGATGCCTCTTGAAGTTGGCTTGTATGATGACAGCAGCCTTGTGCATTTTAGCAACATCCTTTCGAACACGATGACCTCTGAATGCCGCCTGGAGAACGACTGCAGAGCGTCTTACTTTCAGAAAGTTCAACCTTTCCTGTCTTTGGAGAACAGAGGCTCGGTAACGCCTCTGAATGATAATGGTGGACAGACGTAGGGCCTTGTATTTGACTTCCACAGTGTGTTTTCTGATTGCAGACTGGATCGTTGTGGCGGCTTTGTGCCAACGTGCCACCTCTCTCCTGATACGATGGCCTCTGTACACTGCCTGAAGGACCACAGCTGCACACTTCATTTGTTGGTATTGTTGCATTTGCTCTTTTGCTCCTGCAGTAGCACGATATCGGCGCTGGATTGCGATTACGGAGGATTTTAAGGCCAGATACTGTTTGCGTTGACAATAGGCCAGATACACTCTCTGTATCGTACTGGCCGCCTGGTGCATTCTTTTCACGTTTCGTCTGGTTTTCATGCCACGATATGCTGCCTGTAATGTAATGACAGCTTTCCTCTGCTGTTGATAAAGTTCAACCTCCATGTTCTTCTGCCTCTGAGCTCTGAACCTCTGCTGTAAGACACAGGCCGCCCAACGTTGTCTCCTGAAGGCTGTTCGCTGCTTTTGCCTTTTAAAGTTCGTTTGAATGACAGTGGCTGCCTTGTGCATTCTGGCAACATTCTTTCGGACGCTGTGACCTCTGAAAGCCGCCTGGAGCATAAGGGCAGAGTTCCTTAATTTTAGGAAGTGGTTTCTTTCTTGTCTTTGGAGAACGTAGGCACGATAGTACCTCTGGATGATGATGGCAGAGAGGCGCATGGCTTGGAACTTGACTTCCTCCTTGTGCTTCCTGAATGTTGATTGGATCACAGTGGCTGCCAGATTCCAACGACAGACCTCCATCCTAATCCGCTGACCCCTGTATGCTGCCTGGAGGAATATGGCAGCCTGGCGCATTTTCTGATACTGCTGCATTTGTTTCTTCGCTGCAGCTGTGGCACGATACCTTTGCTGGACCGCAATCACAGAGGATTTCAAAGTCAGATACTTCCTGCGGACACAGTGGGCTCTGTAAGATCTCTGGATCGCACTGGCGGCGTGGTGCATGCCTTTGACATTTTGTCTGGATTTCATCCCACGATAGGCCGCCTGTAATAAAATGACGGCTCTCCTCTGCTGTTGATAACGTTCAACCTCGATGTTCTTCTGTCTCCAAGCTCTGAACCTCTGTTGTAAGACACACACTGCCCAACGCTGCTTTCTGAAGGTAGCCTGCTTCTGACGCCTCCTGAAGTTGGCCTGAATGACAGTGGCTGCTCTGTGCATGTTGGCGACATGCTTTCGGACACAATGACCTCTGAAAGCTGCCTGGAGAACAACTGAAGAACGCCTCAATTTGAGAAACTTCTCCCTTTCTCGTCTTTGGAGAACAATGGAGCGGTAGCGTCTCTGGATGATGATGGCCGACAGACGCATGGCTTTGAATTTGATCTCCTCTCTGTGTTTTCTGAACGTGGTCTGGATAACAGTAGCGGCCCTGTGACAACATGCCACCTCTCTCCTGACCTGTTGTCCTCTGTACGCTGCCTGAAGGACGACTGCGGCCCGACGTGTTTGCAAGTATTGCTTCCTTTGCTGCCTTGCAGCCACAGCTGCCCGATACCTCTGCTGGATGGCGATCACGGAGGATTTGAGGGTTAGATAGCGTTTTCGCTCGCAGCGTGCCCTGTAAGCTCTCTGGATAAGACAAGCAGCCTGGCCTCTCTCGTGCATGATATGTCTGGATCTCATACCTCGGAAGGCAGCTTGTAAGACAACGGCGGCCCTTCTCTTGGCTTTGAAAGCGTGCATATCCTCCCTCATGTTTTTGTTGGCTCTGAAACGTGCCTGAAACACTCTGGCAGCCGAGCAGAGGCTCTTGTAGTAACTTCTCTGCTGGTGCTTTCGGAAGTGAGACTGAATGGTCGTGGCTGCCATATGCTCCAAACGCAACTGCCGCCGGACCCTGTGTCCTCTAAAGGCCGCTTGGAGACAATTAACTGCCCTGCGCTTTGACAGAAAGTCACAGCGGTCTCTCTGCGCCATCTTCACAGACTTGTACCTCTGTTGACAAACCAGAACTGCTGTCTTGAGAGCCACGAATCGGTTCCTCGCCTGCGTGGTGAGAAACTTTCTCTGAATGACGGCGGCTGCTCTGTGCATTTGGGCGATCCTCCTTTGGACCCTGTAACCACGATAAGCAGCCTGGATCGTTATAGCAGCAGACTTCATAGTTCTGTACTTCAGCATTTGTCGATCCCTGATTAGCTTGGCCCTGAAGCGCTCCTGAATAATGATGGCCGCACATTTGGTGGCGAGGAAAATCATGCGCATTTTGTGCATCTTAAACCGAGCTTGTATTACTGTGGCAGCGTTGTGCCTAATCTGCAGGTCTTTTCTGACTCTAAATCCCCTATAAACAGCTTGTATCTTTATGGTGGCCTGCTTCAGCTGTCTGTATTTATGTTTGTGTTTCCGGCACATCATTAGAGCTCTGTACCTGCTCTGAACTACAACGGCTGCTCTTTGAAGGAGACAATAATGTTTTCTGCATAAGAACATCCTAACACGGGACTGAATCACAGCAGCTGCTTGGTGCTTTCTCTTTATCTCCATCCTAACTTTCATGCCTCTGAATGCTGCTTGCAAAGTTACACAGGCCGCTCTCTTCTCCAGGTATGTTCTCCTGATCTCCTTCCCTGTCACATAAGCTCTAAAGCGTCGCTGGATGACGACAGCCGCCACCCTCTTTGCCCTGTAACCTCCCTGTGCTACATGTCGGCGGTAGCAGGCCTGTATCAGTGTTGCACAGCGATTCAGTTTTTCCATTTTCTTTCGGTGGGCTCTTCCTCTCCAGTTGGCCTGGATAACGATGGCAGCGTTTCTAAGAGCCTCGTAATCCTTCCTTGTCTTACGGGCCAGAGTTGTGGCTCTGAGTTTCTGCTGTATCACAGTCGTGGCTTTCCTCATGTGGAGATAGCGTATCTGCGTTGTGTGCTTCCTGAACGTAGACTGGATCAGCGTCGCTGCCATGTGCTGCTTTTTCAATAACTCCCGAGCCAGTTTGCCACGATAGGCTGCCTGTACAGTGATGGCTGCACATCTCTTCTTGACAAACAACTGCCTTTCTGCGTCTCTTTTCACAGAGGCCCTGAACCGTCGCTGGATTACGACCACAGCCGATCTAATCGTTTCCAGTTGTTTCCTGACAGTATGACCTCTGAATGCACTCTGGATGACAATGGCCGACTGGTGCTGAAGCTTCAGCCTCTGAAAGCAACGCCTCTGTACATTACCTCTGTACTGGGCTTGAATGAGCGTTGTGCTTCTCTTAATCTGTCTGTATTGATGGAGACACCTCTGCATCCTGTACCAAGACTGGATTTTTACAGCAGCAGCAGTTCTGTGTGCAATTTGTCTCTTGTACCATTTCTTGAGGGCAGCTTGTATCACCCTGGCTGCACAGTTTTCTCGTTCTGTTTTCTGGGCTTTCCATCTTCGATATCCTCTCTGTATTTTCATCACTGCAGTTCTGAGGGAGAGATAGCTGTGCCGCTGTCTTTTGCCGAGAGCCCATGCTCGAGAGTGCTTCTGAATGACTGTCGCTGCCCAGTACATTCGTCCATATGCAGCAGCTGCCCTCCTCATACGCCACTGTGCCTGGAGAACTATGGTGTAATATCTGAGGCGCTGGAAACCCTTGAGGGCTGAAAACATCCTCCACCGAGCCTGAGCAGACAAGAGAAAAATCCATGAATGGAAAAAAAAAATGCATTCCCAATTGCCAGTGTGTCATTACTGTCAAAGAGACAAATCTAATCAAGTAAAACCATCAATACCATCAGAAAAACAGTTTCAGTGTTAGTAAGTAATGATCAACACTTAGTTTTTTATATTTTGCCATTTTGAGAACAAATGAGACTAAACTATAAATTACATTCCATACAATGAAAGGATATGTATATTATAGTGATGCTTCTGTCTTGTACTGTGTGCAACACAGATAATTCAGGTGTGAACCAAACCACCTATTTATTCTGAGAAAATAAATAAATAAGTAAATAGCCAGTTGACTAGAACTGTATTCAGGCTAGTTACGGTCTAAAATTAGCGAAATTATTAATAATTACTAATAATAACTTATGCAACTTAGCTCATTATTCAAGTAATGGTGTTATTTACTGAATAGCTTTAATGTTTTAAAAGTTAAACTTGAAAATACTTATAACATACAGCTAGAAATTTGCTTGAGTGGCATTTTGTATTGTGTTATACTTTCATGTCACATTGTTAGAATCACAGTTAATGTTGTGACTTGTCAGTATACCTTTTTCTGTACATAGTTTTCTCCTGTTGTTGCATTTCTTCTTGGTTTGTGCAGCTATCCTTACACCATTAGTAGCCTTTTCCATGTTATTGTGGGTAAGATGCACTTTTTTTATTTTTATTTTTCATTAGACAATATTACAGTTACATTCATACCTTACAAGATGGCCTTCCCAACCCACAATGACAGGATCAGAGATACTTACTTGAATAACTATCGCTGCCTTATTCTGCAGAAGCTGGAGTTGGGCTTGTCTCTGTAACCTAAGTTTTCTGCGGGCTACGTAACCTCTCCAAAACGCCTGGATGATGATGGCTGCTCGACATTGCCTCTTCTCTCTACATCGCTGAAGAAAACACCGAACAAGGAACTGGATTTTCACAGCAGCTGCATTTCTCTCCTGTGTCACAAAAAAAAGAAGAGATTACGTCTCAAACTTTTAACACTGCACACTTTTTTTAAAAATGTTTAATACTTCCAGGATTAAAAAGATAAAAAAAAGATTCAAGGGACCATGTCTGTTAAATAGTCATTTTCAGGATCGTTTTTCAAATAGAAAAAAACATTTTCAGTAACTTAAAGTTTGCTAATATTATTGCTTATACAGTAATGCTATAACAATACTATCGCAGGTGAACAATAATAAAATATCCACCTGGAAAAAAACAATAGTTGAGACATTCACAACAGGTACAAAAAAAAAAAAACAAAAAACAGTTGAGACATAATAATAATTATTTGGGTTGATTTCTGAAAATAGTATTAGTCTGAATAAGTAGATAAAATATAGAATAAAAAATGTAGAAATATCTAAGTTTTGAGGTTTTGTCTCATTACAGGGTTGAATTTACTCCTTGACATCCAAACACCGACAGAACCAGTCAAATATAATTTCTAGGACCTGAATGACCAACCTGGAAGAGCTGCAGGTCTTTCTTTAGGCTATATTTTCTCCAGGCCGCCTGTATCACTCTGGCTGCTCTGGTTTCGTTCCGTAGGTCGAGAAGACGAGCGCACAAGAAGGACAGGTAAGACATCACGACCTGGGAAAGGAATAAGAATAATAAAGCCATACTTCAGTGTCAAAACCTTGGAGATTTTTCAGGTAAACTGACTCCAGTAAATTGAATAACGATTTTTTTTTTTTTACTCGTTTAACGTGGATTAATTGGCTACGATCTCAAAATCTACATATTGCATTTTTTTATTCAATTAAATCCCAGAATAAATTAATTAAGAAGATACATCCTTCTTATAATATTTTTATTTACCTTTTCGTGGAGATGCAGTGACTTAAGTTTTCAAGAGTTCATTATGTTTATAGTACAATCCAACATCCATGTTACGTCCTATTGCATTAGGGTCAGAATGGGATGATGGTGTATGTATTCCAAATTAACCATTTGGTTTAATGTTGTTCAAACCTTTAAACCTACAGGGCCGCAATATTAAATCATGAAAGCTAAGATAACAGAACATGTTTTACGCATTACAAAGAAGCCTATACACCAAACCTCCACACACTCACACCGTTTACCTGCACTGTATTGGCAATAACTCCAGCGTTCATCATACAGTACAGTGTGGATCTAGTCTAAGTGGGTGTGCTACGAATCATCCTGATCAGTCTTCAGTTTGCCACGACTCATTGGATTCATGCTGCTTTCATTTTAAAATCTTGCCATTCACCATTAATGACATTTTTCCAGTGAAATTTCAAAGCAGGGATGTTATTCAGTTCTACAGAAGTAACAGTAGTTTTAAATTCCAATCACAGCTTGTCAAAACTGCAATATAGAAATAATACTACTGGATTTCAGACATCTTAAAAGACCCAGTTATTTTTGATCAACAGAGGTGGAAAAAAAGCCCAAAGTGTTTGTAGTTAGAGTATTGTATTGTAAAGTAGGACCCTCTCCCGGAACTAATGATCCCAGACCAACGAGACAAGAATCTTTTAATTGTGCCTTAAAGCTGCAACATAAGTCCCCCGCCACACCTATAACTGGACACTTTAATCGATGTTCATTAACATGAACAATAATCTCTTCATGTTGGAAAAAACAACCACTTGTGCTGAAACAGAAAAAAAGCCTGTTCCTCTGACAACTATTATTAAATACTCATCATATAAACAACTCTTTGCAGTGAATAAAGTGCCCGGCCTCACTTTCTCATTGGGGATGGTGTTTGACATATCGGATGGATTGATCATCGCAGGAACTCCACCGAGGAAGGACACGGCAGTGTTGACTAGTCTGAAGTTGTTTTTCTCATTTTCCAGGAGCTCTTTAAATTCCACAGAGGGCGAGTCAGGGGCTGTGGACGCAGAACAACACGGATAAGGTCACGTCAGTTGAGAATTGCTGTGAAAAATACTATATGACCTTCATTACTCTACAGCTGTGGAAAAGGACCTCAAAACCAGGATGTTTATAAGATACAGGATAAAGAAAAGACAAAAAGAAAAGACGCTTGAACATTTCTTACAGTGTGCGCCTGAACAGACAATATGACAGGTACCGTTCGGGCCGGTCGCCGAGGCGTCAAAGGAACTGTCAGAGTCGCTGGTGGAGCAGTTGAGCTCCAAGCGACCCCTTGGCGAGCACTCCACAGTCTGAGTGGTGCTGTGACTGACGGCCTCCGCTGGCAGCAGACTCGGGTGGTAATGGTGGATGAGGTGGCAGAGGACGCGGCCATCTGAGAACGCCACCGTGAAGTTCTCCACCTGCAGACAAATACGTCATTTTCTTTTCCGTTTTTCCAAAAGCACGATTTTGCTCCAAATGTTTGTTTTTTTTAATTTAAAAAAAATTCATTTTAACTCCTTTTCTTGAATCTGTTTATTCAATGAATTCAGTTTTTTCCACGTGCTTTGATACAATCCTAAGTCTTTAGTTATTGAATTGAATATACCTTCATTCGTCCCACAAGGGGAAATTTATATGGAGATTATTTGAATATCCAGTTTTCCTATCAACAGAATTACACAAAAACTACTTTTTTCAGGAAATGGGGACCTGAATGGAGTATGAACCCAATAGAGCAGATATACGTATACAGAAAGGATGGGGGCTGGAAATGTTTTGATTTTTCTTTTACACTTAAGTGCTGGAGTAAATACTAATACAGAATGTCAATAATCTGTTAAAAAAACTAAATTAACAGCAGTGAAGCTGGATAAAGTTCGTTATTAACCTACATCTGCTTCACATCCAAATTGTCTCAAGGAAAAGTGTGAACCCTTTGATATGTCCTTGTTTTCTGCATTGTCTCAAAATGTGATCTGATCTGCATCTAAGTACACACAATGTTTTTAACTTCAAAACAGTGATAATATTTCATGTTTTTATTGAAAACAGGCATTAAACATTCATGATGCTGCTCGGAAAAACGAAACAACTTTTAGACTAATGACTCCAAAACAGCTTCGAGGAAAACCTGAAGTTCAATCAATGAAGTCATTCAACTGAGATGTCGGGCTACTTTGACTCATAGCACAAACACTCAGGAGGCTCAGACTGCACTTGTGAATCGTTTTCATTTCAGTTCCCATTTTCCGCCCAATTCATGTAAAAAAAACAAGGGCATTTCAAAGGGTTCACTTACTTCTTCTTCTCTTCAAACATGACAGCGTTTCCGTCAACCCACCTTCAGATTGTAGAAGTCACACACAGCACGGACCCAGTCCATCAGCAGGCAGATCTTGGTGCTTGCGTGTTGGTACGGCGCCTTGGCTCTGGAAGGACTGGCCTCAAAGCCACGGTCGGCCCGCAGAGACGCCAGCCGCTGCTTGGTCCTCAGGGTTTTCTTCAGGAAGCCAATCTCGTCCTTCAGCTGATCTTCATCCAAAGTCACTTCCACCTTCAGAGGCAGAATTTACAGAGTGACTCAAACCTTCACAACGGATATATAATGCCTTTAGTTGTTGTGAACTCAGTGGATACACACATGAAAAGCAAAGATGATTTTCCACAGGAGGCTGAGTGTCTTCTCTCTGTGTCCATCTACGATGTCTCTGGAGTCAATGACGGAGCCTGAAAATGAAGAGACAACCACAAATATAAAAATAAATAAAAACTAAACATTAGTTAATATTTTACCTGCAGCAGTTTTAGATTTTAACACTAACTGAAACATTTTAGGTTTGGTTTTTTTTTGGTACTTCATAGTTGAGGGAAATATTCTTTACATTTCATACTTACGTTTACTTGGCTTTTCATACAGAGAATTTCTCATTAATAGCTATTTGTGATGAAGAACAAAAGAAGTGGAAAATCTAACATTTTTAAGACTGCCGTTAGAACAGGATGCCAATGTGTTATCAAGTTATTATCACAATAAAAGTGTTAAAAGGGTTCAAGGGTTCAATGCATCTGAAAATGAAGATTACACAACAAGAAACCCCATGAGTTAAAGCGATCATTACCATGCTCGTCTTTGAGGTCCACATCTTTGCTCTTGAGCACCTGCAGAGCGATGTCGACATTGTGGACCTTCTGAAGGCGGCTGATGGCTGGAAGGCGGAGTTTGGCAGACAAACTCCAGTCCTGGATGAGGAGCTCCATCACTCGCCTGGACAAAAATGGAAAACCAGTTATTCAACTCATCCACACCTCTTTTCTGAGTCCTGATACATTCCTTTTCCATCACTTTTTATGCTACATGTAAAACTGCACTTAAGACACTCATTAAATATGATGTTAAAAGGCGAAGCACTCAGATTATTTGATTTTAGAGCTGGGAGACACCTGCATAAACCTTCTGAATGCTAATAGTTCTGCAGAACAATCACAAGTAACAGTGTTATAGTACATCTCTCTTGTCTTTTGAGACCATCCTGGAATCAGGAGGTAAAGTGTCCAGAACTGCACTGTTTAGAGGCCGAAACACTTAATTCCGCTCGCTGCAGGACTAACGGCAACTGAGACTGATCTCTGTGGAAACATCCCAGAGAAGATCAGAGGAGCCCATTAACAATCACCGCGTCTCACTCACACTAGACGGATGCCGCATTTCAAGTCAGCCGCCAAGTTCTTCACAGCAAAGTTGAACTCATCCAGGGCCGTCTGGACGTGGGAGACGGGTAACCCCAGGTAGCCCAGGTGCCGGGGGAGGATCCCCTCTCCACTCAGGAAGTCCCGGGAGAAGGCCAGAAGGAGGTCTTTACTGGTCTATTATGGAGGAAAAAAACAAATGAATATCTCGGTAAAGGTTAACGACACCCCAAAACAGCTAATTACAAAATTTAACTAAACTACAAAAAAGTTAATTATGTGTAAGTTTAGATGGATTAAAAGTTAGAAACAAAACAACCCAGAGATAAAACAGCTCTGCTGTGTGTTCAGAAACAGATATGGGTTCTCCAAGTTTAGATTGATCACATTGACTAAATAATCAGATCCACTGTTCTATTCTCTTTTAGCTTAAGCTTCAAAAGGCCCAAACAAATAAACAGATAATATAATTAATGCCATCCCATCAGAACAAAGACAGGATATGAGGCTTAAATAACATTTCAGAACTGAAGAGTTTATATAATCATTCTAGGATTTAGCTGATTTGATACTGAACACCATTCAGGCCTGTGAGGGGAGGGGCGGGGGTTGTCTTTTTTTTTTTTTTTTTTTTTTTAAAATGGGTCTAAAGTCTTTTGTCCAGATGAGGATGATACCTTGAACTCTGCGTCCATGCAGAAGAGACAGGGGTCATGCTCGATCAGTCTGGACTCTTTGGCTCTGTCCAGGAAACACACCAGTAACAGCAGCTTCTTCAGAGTGAAGCGAGACAGCGCCTCCTCATGGCCTATCCAAGGAAGAAAAAAAAATGCATTTTAACTAAAGTTTGATGAAGTTTTCACCATTATTAAAATACATGTTCTTAATGTATAACTAACTTTCAGAAAACCAAGACAGACATTTGTTCTGTTTTGTGAACCATACGATTTTCATGTGTAAAGTTAAAGTCACAGTAAATGACAGTAATGACACAGTATTTTTCCACTAATGATGTTCTTTTTTCCAACAATTTCTGATTAAAAGGTCACATGGGTGGTATTTACTTTGTAGGGTAGTAATTGTAGCTGAGACAGTTTTACTTTACAAACTTATGCATTAGTTTTATCAAGATTTTTTTTATCTATTTTGTTTACTCAGCTGTAGTGCAAGACCTCCAGCTTAATA
>JAPTHA010000019.1:202561-228266 GCA_029814585.1 Gymnapogon annona | reverse complement strand
ACTGGTGCTTTCTGCCTCTTGAAGTCCACGATCAGCTCCTTGGTCTTTGACACGTTGAGCTGCAGATGGTTCTGCTCACACCCGGTACTCGGTCTCATCTCCCTCTCTGATACATCCAACTACTGCTGAGTCGTCAGAATACTTCTGGAGGTGACAAGTCTCTGTGCAGTAGTTGAAGTCCAAGGTGTAGATGGTGAAGAGGAAGGGGGAGAGGACGGTCCCTTGTGGTGCCCCGGTGTTGCTGACCACCCTGTCTGACACACAGGGCTGCAGACGTACAAACTGTGGTCTTCCGGTGAGGTAGTCCACTATCCAGGACACCAGAGAGGCATCCACCTGCATCCTTCTCAACTTCTCCCCTAGTACCACTGGCCTGATGGTGTTGAATGCACCGGAGAAGTAAAAAAACATGACTCTCACAGAGCTGGACGGCTGGTACAGGTGTGCATACACCTGATTGAGGAGGTGGATGATTGCGTCCTCAACTCCAAGCTTGGGCTGGTAAGCGAACTGGAGGGGGTCATAATATAAACATAATAATAAAAACATAATAATAATAATAATCATAGTAATCATAATAAAAACATAAATACATCTTTTGGAGTGTTGTGTTTGAATTATTACCAGATTTCTATGGTTCCTCATTCCACTACTTGTATGGTTTTATTGATATATATGTAAACTTTTCCTGTTTTGTAAATTGTTTGTTGTCAATAAATTAAATAAATAAATAAAACGAATTAGTCCTGCAGTCTGAACTCGGGTATCAGGCTTTTATTTTGAAGGATCAGTATTTCCGGGCTAGTCGTAATTCCGTTACTGAGCAGCAGCTACTCTTCTTAGCAGCTTTCAGCTAAACTCTGGCTCAAAGTTAATTTTTAACGTCCCGCATAATCGAACAGAGCCCGAGGCTGTTATACGAGCCTGATATGAGCTCGTGCAGAGACTCGGACAGGCTGACTGTCAGCTAACACCGACGCAGCTCCGTTTTGTTGAACTATCTTTATCCGTTAGCTCTCTGCCGTTTCTTTCTATGAGCGAGGCTGTATGCTAACTTAGCCTGTGCTAACCAGCAAGCTCCTGCGTGTGTGAGGTAGCTCCCTTCGACCTGTAAACAACACCGAGAAGAAAACATTAGCATGGACATTCATCTGCGGACTCAGTAAGTGGTAAGTGTGAGCTAAATGCTAACGCCAACACTCTTAGCCGCTGTTCGTCGTCATCTGTGTTGGTGTCGTAGCTGATAGCAGGGTGGTGTTTACCTGCCGAGGCCTAAAAACAAGTAGAACAGGCTGCAGTGATGAAATATCTGCTCTAATGTTGGACACTGCCTCCATGTCAGCCTCGACACACATGACAGCGGTTCTGGACTCAAATCAGAGCTGGGCCGGCTCATGTTAGCTCGTATTTCAAGTGTTCATGTCCATGTTGGGGGCAGGGTATCAAACTCTGCATTGAGCTGATTTTTGCACCTGAAATAAGACAAAAGAAACGCATGTCATTGAAGCACATGTTACGTGCTGTCTTGTGTTCAGGTGTTGAAGTTCAGCTGTGTCTTGTAAAAACTGAAGGTTTAATTACATATTATTTTATTTAGATTTTTCTTTGGACAATATTACAGTTACGTTCAGACACTACGAGACAACATTCACAACCCACAATGACAGGATCAGAGACAACAGACAAAAAAAACAAAACATAAATAGGTGAAGGGCATGAGCCAGATATATTTTTTCCATCACCGAATGACTGGCCAGAGATGCAGATTTTTAAAAAATCATCTATTAAGGCTATTAGAAAATGTAAAAAAAAAACAATGTAATATAAACTGAGGCTGATTTGAGATTAAATATGGAATAATTACATTATTATTATCTTAACTTTTTATAACGTGTATGTAACATACTCACAAAGGTGTCTTTTTTTAGATTTTTCATTTGACAATAATTACAGTTACATTGATACACTACAAGGCGAGTTTCACAACCAACAATTACAGGATAAGAGACAACAGACAAAAATAAATAAAAACACACAAATAAGTAACTTTTTCAGCCAGTTGGTTATTTGCTGCAGGTTCACATGACTGTTGATTTCTTCAGCCCACCTTGATTGGAAGGGGGTGTGCTCTAATATCCATTTTCTATCAAGACATTTCTTAGTGATTGAATTTCTGTCAGTTTCTTCACATACTTTAATAGTTTAACTTTAGCTACATTCACTAATCGACAGATTTCAGGAGCCAGTGGAAATGTGACCCTGTGGATATTCAATAGAGTTTCGTATATTATGCTATTAGGATATTTGCCTGATCTACTTATATTTATAGATTTATATTTTCAGTGTAATTTTTGCATTTGGTAAATTCATCTCACAGGCCAGACTTGGATAGGCTAGTTTTGGCCCCTGGGCCACATGTTTGATACCAAGGTATTTAAGCAAGTAGGTATCTGAATCCGTCTCAGCTGTTTGGATTTGCTTTTGTTCCTTTTTTTCCAATAAGGGTCAACTTAGTCTGTTTTGGTCCAGGTTTTGAACTTTTTTTAAATTATAGATTAGCACAGGTGCTTTTTGACACCTGGTTAACTCTGTAAAACAGTTACACCGGTAAAACACTGTACAACAACACAAGAAAATCACCACAACACTGAAAACAGCATAAAAAAATAAAATCTACAAAGAAAACTGCAGGTGGTGGTGATGATGTGAAGTGTATGTTCGAATGTACATGTGACAACTGAAGAATGGAAGCAGCTGGAACAGGTGATAATAATGATAACAATGACAGTGGATTAGATTTGTATATACTGGTGAAAGTGCACTTGTTTTCTTCATGAATGCCAGTTTATTTCATGGTTGTTGTTCTGAAATATCTACTGATGCTTAGCTGGGGCACATCATCAGTGATGGACCTGAGGTCACTGGGTGTTTCGGTCCTTTTGCACATCAGACACCCTCACTCAGGCGGCCCAGCCGAGGTTCATGACACCTCAGCTTGTGCCCCAGCAGCATTGGACCACGGATCTGCCCTCTTCATCCAGAGCTACCTAGAGGCTAACTCTGTTGCCTCTATAATGTTACGGATGGCCCTTCTCCTTCTCTCTCCTGTGATGCCAAGTGCAGTATAGGCTCTGCACCTTACTTCCACAGGCAAGTACCTAGCCTTCCAGCCTTGTCTGTGGCAGTCGCTGCCTAAGCCATCATACTTCTCCCTCTTCCGCTCAAAGGCCTCCTCCATTCTCTCTTCCCACGGCACCGTGAGCTCCAGCATGACAACATTCTTGGTTACCTCCGACACCAAAACAATGTCAGGACGTAGAGTTGTTCTTACAACATGCTGGTGGAACTTGAGTTGGCTGCCCAAGTCCACTGACATCTGCCAGTCCTGTGCAGTGTTGAGAAGCCCTGATGTTTCTCTCGGCGTCATTCTTATCTTATCCCCCGCTCTGACGAAGTAAGAGTTTGCCAGAGCAAACAGTAATCCTGTTTTCTCTGGCGATGAACATGTTGGTGAAATCTGCAGAACCAGAGTGTAGAGGTCTCAAGTCCAAGTCGGGGATCCGGCAACCGCCAATCCGTGCTTTCATGGATGACCTGACAGTGACCACCGAGCCAGTTCCTGGAGCCAGATGGATCTTGAGGGGGTTAGAGAGGCTAATGGGATGGGCCAGAATGTCATTCAAGCCAACAAAGTCACGATCTTTGGTCCTGAAGAAGGGAAGAGTAGCAGACAAGTTCCGCTTCACCATCACAGGAACACCAATCCCCACCATCTCTGAGAAGCCGGTGAAGAGCTTGGGGAAGTTCTTTGACAGCAGCCTCAGGGGTTCAGCCTCCATCAAGAGTACATGTGAAGAGCTAGAGGGATGGCTGAAGGATGTAGACAGCACGGGCCTTCCAGGTAAATTCAAGGCGTGGGTTTACCAGCATGGGATTCTGCCAAGGATACTGTGGCCCTTACTCTTCTATGAGTTCCCGATCACTACCATCTCAGATATGGAGAGGAGAATCAGTCGCTATTTGAGAAGATGGTTAGGACTGCCGAGGAGCTTGAGCAGCATCGCCCTGTATGGAAACACCTGCAAACTGACACTCCCCTTGAAATCCATTGAGGAGGAGTTCAAGGTCTTGCGCGCAAGGGAGGTGCTGCAATACCGCCAGTCGGCAGATCCTAAAGTAGCTGGAGCAGGAGTCGTAGTCAAGACTGGCAGAAAATGGAGAGCAGAGGCCGCAGTGGAACAAGCAGAGTCCCGGCTACGCCACAGAGTCCTGGTGGGAACAGTGGCTGAGGAAGGTCTGGACTAGGAGCCCTCGCAACGCCCTGTTTTGACAAGGCTCAAGGAAAGGAGCGGAGGCTACTTGTACAGAATGAGGTGAGAGCAGCGGTGGAGGAGGAGAGATCCAGCAGAGCAGTGGGGATGAGACTGCAAGGCACCTGGACAAGATGGGAGCAAGTTGTGGAAAGGAAGATCTCGTGGACTGACATCTGGCAGGTAGAGCCACACCGCATTAAGTTCTTGGTCCAGGCCGTCTATGATGTACTTCCCAGCCCATCCAACTTGCACTGCTGGGGATTGGTGAATACACCAGCATGCCCCCTTTGCCAGAGAAAGGGGTCCCTTGAGCACATAATGAGTTTCTGCCCAATAGCTCTGGGGGAAGGCCGGTACAGATGGCGACATGACCAGGTGCTCAGGGCCATCGCAGAGAGCATCTGTACTGCCATCGTCAGCTGTTGGAGGTCAAAACTCATGGTTGTTCATCTTATTTGCATTGTTTAACGGGTACCTTCTTGATGTAAGCATGTTGATGATTATACATTTTTGTTAAAGCTTTTGACACTGAAATACAGACGACTGTTTGCAGTCATTCTTTATAGATTTGTATTTTCCTGGGCCTGATTCTTTTCAGATGATATTGGTCTGAATGCAGAACCTGGCGTGAAGGGACTGCTTTGTGTTTGCTGTTGTGTAAATGGAGGATAAAGGAGGAGTTAGGTTTACTTCACAAATGTAAAGTAGGTGTCAACCCCCATGTCTTTACGATCCAGATAAAAACACAAACTGTTGGTTAATGTTTGAACATGAAACACAGGAAGAACTTTGTTAGTTTTCATCTTTTTGTATTGGAATAAAGTGGATGCTGTTCTGGTTGAACTGTGGCTCTGTGTGTGACAGTGAAGTAATTGGATGTGGTTCTGGAGGACGGTGTTGGGGTGGGCTTCTGAAGGATCCGGTTGCACTGTTGACGGGCCTGGTGTTATTACCTAATTGGTTCAATTATCAATATGTTGATGGGTTGGTGTTTGTTGTCTATTGATGTGTCTCAGTTCTTCCAGGATAGGACTCGTCTGTCTGTTCCAGAGGTCATAGGTCTCTTTCACCCCAAGCTGCCTCAGCCATGCCGACTTAGACTGGTGTTGACGCAGTGTAACCCGAGTCGAGCGGATCGATCCAGACCCACTGAAAACATGTCAGAGAACCAGGCCAACAACAACAATGTGCCGCTCAACAACAACAACAACAACATGGGCAACAATCGTGTACGCAACCCCAACATCAACCAGAACCCGCTCATCAATGTCAGGGACCGCCTCTTCCATGCACTGTTCTTCAAGATGGCTGTCACCTACGCCCGCCTCTTCCCCCCATCTTTCAGGAGGGTCTTTGAGTTCTTCGTTCTGTTAAAGGTGAGTTCTGTTTCAACATTGGATCTGTCTGGTCGCATGGTCATGGAGCTGCAATATGATTGGACCTGTGAGTGTGTGGGCATTACAGCTGCCCTCACGTGATTGGTTCATGTTATAAAAGTTCTTCTGTTATCGATTCATTTCTCATGTCCTCTTCCTCCTCCCCATCCACCTCTTTGTCCTCCTCTTTCTTCTTTTCTTCCTTAGGCCCTTTTTGTCCTCTTCATCCTCGCCTATATCCACATTGCCTTTTCCCGCTCACCCATCAACTGTCTGGAGGTGGTGAGGGAGCGGTGGCCTCGTGACGGCATCCTTCGGGTGGAGATCCAGAGGAACTCCAGCCGTGCGCCTGTCTTCCTCCGTTACTACGACTCTGGCTTCCAGGCAGAGCTCAACATGGCTGATGGCGCCAGAGATGTGGATGCCGGAGATGCAGACGCCAGTAGCGAAGGCTGGCTTAGCCTGGCAGCGCTGCACGGTGAGGAGGAGGAAGAGGAGGAGGAGATGACGCTGGATATGTTCGACAACAGCTCAGTACAGGTGAGAGGGGGTGGAGTCACGAGGACCAGGTGAAGCTTCTCCCCAACTGTTCCCTTTTGACACTTGTGCTCTGCATCTGCAGTTTGAGCTGGACATCGAACCTCGTCTGAAGCCGTCTCTGATTGGAGGAGGTGTTGTGGGAGGCAATGGTGGCAGCGGAGGGGGCGGAGTCAATGACAGCCAGGACGTGTCCTTCAGCCAGACCACTAAAGGTACGCAGCCACTGAAGGACTCAGTGTCTGAGCTGGAGATGATGACCAGAGCAGGTAAACCCTTCACCTCCCTGACCTCTGACCTCAGGGGTCAATGCCTCCAATCCAACCTGTAGGCGCTTTCCTACTGTATTCTTTCTACTGTATGTTGCATTCCCACAGCATAGGAACTATGACCATAGTTCTTCGAACCCTTCTATCTCCTACAGAGGTAGGGTCTTTTTTAGTTCTACAGCAACCTTATGACGGTGTCCGTTTATTGGTAGACCTCAGGCCATGCCCATTTCCACGTCTTGCAGGAGAGAGTGTGTTTCAGTGAATATAGCACGACTGTGATCAGGTGGTAGACATAAGTCCTGTTGCTTTAATACAACAGTATACATCAGTGTATACAACAGATCTACAAACCACAATTATTAGTTAACAATAATAAACACTTCACGTGACCTTTGACCTGTCAACACATCCTCTGCAGCATTTCAGCTCTCATATCCACATCTGTGTGAACTTGTGTTATCTGTCCATGAACAGATGAAGAGAAGTAGGGTGTGTGTTGTTGAATATGGAATGTATGAGGCTAAATCCACCTTTACTCGGCTGTTGACTAAACACGTTATGGAGATTGTCTTGGACTCACTTGTAGTCAATTCTATATTATTGTATACATAAATATAGATCATTTTCCATCCCTGTGGGTATTATTGTGTGTTAAAGTGCTTTGGAGGATGCAGAATAAGATGACATCACGTATGAATTTAATTCCTAACCAGCCTGGAACATTCTTTCTCACCTCCAAGAAATACTGGGGGAACACACCCTATTCTCAGGTTATAACTTGAACTAGGGCTGAACGATTTCCAGAAAAGAGTTGTATTGCGATTTCTTTGGCAGATACTGTGATTTCGATTTCAACCACGATTTTTTTTTTTTTACCAAGTTTCAGCGCAAATTAATTCAAACGATGAATTCAATAAAGATAATGCAAGAATGAAAACTAAAGTCAAGGGATTTCAAATGCTGGACTGTTTATTAACATTTGGTGTCTGAGGAACAACAGTCATAATAATTCAAAAATATAAAAATAAAAAGAGAGCCTCTTTCTTCAGTCAACTGCTTATTTTTTGTTTCCCATTTAAAAAATATCAGGCCTTAAGAATGCTGATCAATGGCTCAGGAGCAACAAAATGATTGCACTTTTGCAAAGAACGTACATAAGAATTATTCATTGTAATAAACAACAATGTAGAGCAAAAAAGTTAATAAAAAAAGATTTGCCAATAAATAGTTTATGAAAATGGATGGTATTGTATTAGTACCTCATATTCTACCAGCAGACAAAATATGAAGTACATTTACTGTCTACTTTTGGAGTAATTCTACTGCAAAATCACCTTCAGGGTACAAAAATGTCTTTTTTTTGGTCTAAGACTGTGTAAGATGCAACATTCAAAAATTAATTTAAAAAAACTACTTATTACTCATAAACTACTTATTGGTAATTTTTTTAAATTAATTTTTAAATTTTGCATCTTGCACAAAAAAAAGACATTTTTGTAGCCTGAAGGTGATTTTGCAGTACAATTACTCCAAAAGTAGACAGTAAAAGTACTTCATATTTTGTGTGCTGGTAGTATACGAAATACTAAACTCATACAAGCCAGTTCCACAGGGTATTTATTGGAAATATTAAGAGAAAAGATCTTTTTAATTATTTAGGTAAGTGTTTTTATTTTTAAATGAAAACAGAACGTATCTATACATAGTTCATAAGAAACGTTCAGTTTGAGAAGAACCACGACAAAAAACCGGATCGGCTCGATAACGCAACAGAATCTGATGCCGTACCAAGTAAAAAGTAGAATTAAAACCCATTTGTTTCTGTTGCGAGCCGCAACAGAAACAACAGCCGTCTACCGCTCTTTGCTTTGACGATCCGAAAATCGTGTTGTCTGAAATCGCGATTTTCGGTCTAAAACGATAGATCGTTCAGCTATAACTTGAACCTTGATAAAAGTGAGATACTGCCACTGTCTGTCTTTGACTTTAATAGTATTAAGCATAAGTTTCCCTTTAAATGGTCTCCTACTGGTTTTAATTTTTAAAAAAGAAAGAAAAACCAAGAAAACCGGCAGCTTTGACGATCCGAAAATCGTGCTGTCTGAAATCGCGATTTTCGGTCTAAAACGATAGATCGTTAAGCTCTAACTTGAACCTTGATAAAAGTGAGATACTGCCACTGTCTGTCTTTGACTTTAATAGTATTAAGCATAAGTTTCCCTTTAAATGGTCTCCTACTAGTTTTAAGTTATCGAGGGGTTTGGGTGGACAGTAGCCAGATAAATCTTTATAACCTTAATTTAGTTGGGAAGCTCCAGAAGGTGGGAGAGGATTTGAAGAGATGGAAGGGTTTCTTTCTCCTAAAACCCCCCTATGGGGAAATGGAGTACTACCCATGATCCTCCAGAGCGATAACTTTCAATCCTGGCAGGAGAAAGGCATATGTCATATACAGTAGAACACTGTTACAAGGACAGAGAATTTATGATGTAAGAACAACTGAAAGAAAGATTTGAGCTGACAAAGACTTCTTCAGTTATTTCCAACTACGGGATGTTAAGAGGAGTCAGCAAATGGGAAATTGGAATCTACCTCCCATGTCCCCAGTTGAGCATCTGTGCCATGCTGAAAAACCATCGTTTAGAACAATTTCAAGGATGTATACAGCCCTTATGTCCACAATAGTGATATCAGATACAGACAGAGCAATAACTAAATGGGAAGGAAATCTAGAAATCACCTTTGAAAAACAGTTATGGAGAAAGCTGTGTAGAGTTAGTCACCTCTACTTTCAATGTTAGGTATAGACTGATAGAGTTCAACTTCCTACATCAGTTGTATATTACTCTACAAAAGGTGCATAAATATAACAGTAATATACCACCTCTGGGTTTTAGATGTGGTATGGAAGAAGGAGCATTTCTCCACTCCACATGGAGTTTTCTAAATTGCAGGGGTTTTGGCAGGGGGTATGTGAAACCTTTGAATATCCACAAGGTTACATTCCCACTGGACCCTGAAATCTGTCTAATAGGGAATCTAGCTAAACTCAAACTACCAAAGTGAAACCCTGCTCACAGTCGCCTAGAAATGCATTGCTAGAAAATGGAAATTAGACACCCACCTTCCATTCAAGATGTGGTTAGTAGAAGTCAACAGTTGTGTGCCCCTGGAGAAAATGTCCTACTGGATGTATTGCAAAAGTGCGATCTTCTTTAGATATGGCAGCCATTCTTAAATGACATGGAAAATATACCAGTACACCACATGGGCTCAGCTCCATATACCCCATATACACCACATGGACTTAGATCCATATACCTGATACACACCACATGGTCTCAGGTCCATATACTGGAGCTGAACTTGTGGGACGGAGGAGGTGTGAGGTTAACGTGTCTCTCTGCGCAGTTCGTCTAGTTAAGGTCTGTTATTGTCACGTCTGGCTTTTTTGGTGGTGTTTTGACTTGTTTTGTTTGGTCGTGTTTTGTTTTGGCTGTCATCTCTGGCGGGGTGGGGGGAGAGACCTGGTGGGGAATAAATGTGACTGTATTGTGGTGTAATGGTTCTACTGCCTCTGTGAATGCCACAACCAAAAAGTTCCCCTGGGGAGAGTAGTTCCCACAACTCAGGTACACCATACATACACCATAGACACAACTAACACTAAAACTATTACTCTGTGAGAAAGAGGTTATTGACAACATCAAAACATCACATCAGGTTATGAAATGAGGTCTAAACAATTTCTCTCCGGATTAATAAAGTATTTTGATTCTGAAACGTACCAGAGTCTTCAACAGACATTTAGACGTTCAGTTACATCACCTTTAAGAACTCACTCCCTTTTATCCAGAAAACTAAACATTTAATATATTACTCACAAGACCAGCAAGTTTCACTTTTATGGAGGTTCATGGCTCAATAAGGGCTTTCATGCGTTGGTCTGTTTTGTTTTTGTTGGTGTCTTTAATATTGCCGTGTTTTGTTCATGTTGCTGTGTTTTATTTTTGTTCCTGCATTTAACATTGCTGTGTTTTGTTTTTCTTGCCGTCTTTAACGTTGCCGTGTTGCCATTGCAGTGTGGCCTGTGGAGGAGTACATCGTGGAGTATTCTCTGGAGTATGGTTTCCTGCGTCTGTCCCAGAACACCAGGCAGAGGCTGAATATCCCTGTCATGGTGGTTACTCTGGGTGAGTGGGAGTGCTGCCCTGGTCACATGACTCTTTAAGACAACCATGGTGACACTGCTCTGGTTTCTCTCTCAGACCCGATGAAGGATGAGTGCTTCGGCGACGGCTTCAGCCGGTTCCTGCTGGATGAGTTTCTGGGATACGACGACATCTTGATGTCCAGCGTGAAGGCGCTCGCAGAGAACGAGGAAAACAAAGGTCAGAGCCAGGGTCAGAGATCACAGTAGGGATGTGTCAACATGGATGGACTGTTAAAATGATGAACGAATAATGACATCACGGCTAGTGTAAATATTTGTATAAATATATAATTAGATTCGATTTAAATTTATTGATCCCATTAAGGTTAATTAAGGGCGCAGTTGCAGCAAACAACTCATGTGCAAATATACAAAATATTACAGGAGAAAATAAAGGAAAATCCTAAGGAAGAAATATAGATTAGTCGTAAATAAACAGGCAATTACACATTAGAAAGTACTAGTAGAAATGAAGTAATAATAAATAATAATAGAAAAGTAATTATGCTTAATGATTGTAAGATTTGCAGATTTACTATATGCATGTATATATGTATATTTATCAGAACTACTATTAATTGAAAATCGTGATGACAGTACTAGTAGTGATAACAGCAGTAAATAATATCATAAATGATAATGATAGAAAATCTAAATGAAGAACAACAAAGAAACATTGTACATTGGTGTCAACAACAGCATGACACCACAGAAACAAGAAGTCGTTAATCAGATGTGTGTGGACCAACCACTGGACTGAATTCAACCGTTGGACCCATGCTAGACTGGATTCATGTGTGTTAGTTTGTGTGTTCAATGGTTGGTCCATCAGCTCTGCGAGTCTTTGTTGTCGCCATGAGCACTTTCTTTGCACCAGTTTGATGACAGTATCCATATCCACAGTGGAGGAGGCCAACAGTCCATCTAACAGGGGCATCCAGTAATAACTCTGACCCTATCCCCGATCCAATCCGTGACCCTGACCCTAACCCCAACCCAATGGGTGGTTGATCTTCATGGAAGAATGTCAGTGTTTTACGGTGATTGATGATTGGCTCTTTGGTTCTTTACAGGGTTCTTGAGGAACGTGGTGTCTGGAGAACATTACCGCTTCGTCAGCATGTGGATGGCAAGGACGTCGTACCTGGCTGCCTTCGTCATCATGGTCATCTTTGTGAGTGACGGTTTGAGTGATGGTTGAGTGTGTGTAGCTCCCCTAGTGGCGATGATGACATTGATGAAGGTGGTTGTGTTTGTGTGTGTTCCAGACTCTGTCCGTGTCCATGCTGCTCAGATACTCACATCACCAGATCTTCGTCTTCATTGGTCAGTATTGGAATATTAACCAACACACTGATAGCTCATAATATATACAGAGGGGTACTTTTTTTTTTACTTATAAAAATGTTTCATCAACATCAGCCATAAACAAAAATGTCAAATACTAATATGTGTCTGTGTTGTGTTCAAGTTGTATCTATATGTTAAGTAATGTGTGTAATGGGCTCAGAGTCAAAGTTTATTTATATAGTGCCATCTCACAACAGTTATCTCACAAAGCTTTACATATGGAGTTGGTCTAACCAGACTCCTGGATTAGTTGTAATAGAAACCCAACAGAAACCTCCAGGAGTAAACACATTAGTGACACTGGTGAGGAAAACTCTCCTTTTAACAGGCAGAAACCTAGGGCAGATTTGAGGATGGTCCCCTAACTAGACCAAATGGTAAAAGGACTGCACTATATAGTGCTCTTCTACATGCTGGGGTACTCAACATGTAGACTTTAGTTTACAGTGACTCAGGTCTACCCGTTCACACACCAGTGGGCGGCTGCTACAACATGCTAGGCCCCACTGGGAGCAATTTAAGTTTCAGTGACTTGCTCAAGGACACTTGGACATGTGGACAGTCGGAGCCAGGATTCGAACTGCTGACCCTTGGCCATTGGACGACCCGCAACTAAGCCACAGCCGCCCGATCAGTTGGGGTTAGAAGGACAGGGAAAAGCCAGAGAGAGGGAGAATGAGTGGGAGGGATGAGTAGGGGGATGCTTACCTCAACGTAAGAGGTATCATTGCAAAGATGATATGTGATGTAGTTGTTTGTTCTGGTCCAGTAACAGGGGGTTAGATGTTGATTCTGGTCCAGTAACAGACGATTTAATGTTAGTGCAGTAATAGGTCATGTTGGTTCTGTTTGGCTGATGTCATTTTCAGTTGAATATCCTCGCAGCTGAGGTGTGTTGTTTATCTGTTGCTAGGTAAACCACTTCAAGGGTATTCTATGTTCTGTCTATCCCACGAATCTGAACATCCTGAAATATTTGTCCTGTATGTTCACTGAAATAAAGCCACGCGTACATTTCAGAGGTTGAATCAATGCGTCATGGGATGCATGAATGCTCAGGTCTGTTTCTGTGTTTGTTGAACGGTGTCTCCGCCCTCTTTAGTGGATCTGCTCCAGATGTTGGAGATGAACATGACCATCGCCTTCCCAGCAGCCCCTCTGCTCACTGTCATCCTGGCACTCGTGGGTAGGTTCTTGGTTCTGATTGGCTCTTTGGCGTGTGTGTCGGGTGTGTTTGATGCTATGGCTCTTGTGTTAAGGAATGGAGGCCATCATGTCGGAGTTCTTCAACGACACCACCACAGCCTTCTACATCATCCTCATCGTGTGGCTTGCTGACCAGTACGACGCCATCTGCTGCCACACCAACACCAGCAAACGCCACTGGCTGAGGTTGGTCACATGACCCACTGGGTAGGGCTTATGGGGATGGCCGGTCTTGAGGTCATGTATGTTGTTCTTCTGCAGGTTCTTCTATTTGTACCACTTTGCCTTCTACGCGTATCACTACCGTTTCAACGGCCAGTACAGCAGCCTGGCCCTGGTCACATCCTGGCTCTTCATCCAGGTCAGTGCTATCGTCATCATCATCATGGCCAATTTTCACTGGTACTTGTGCCCATGACAATAAAGATTAACTCATTCATTTCTTCATTCATTCATCATTCATTCATCATCATCATGCATTGTGTTTTAAAATATTTTATTTACATTTTTCTTTAGACAGTATTGCAGTTACATTCATACATCTACAAGATGACATTCACAACCCAAAATGACAGGATCAGAGACAAAAGACAAAAACAAACGAACACATAAATACATGCAGGGCATGAGGCCCACAGAGACATATGTTAACCTATGACCACCTACATGCCCTGCTCGGGTATATAGAGCTGAACCAATGTGGTCTATTGGTGCATTTTCTATGTACTTTATAAATGGTTCCATGTCTTGTAGTACATCCTATTTCTTTCTTTCATCCAGTAGGTTATTTTCTGCATGGCCACACAACTGTTTACTCCTTGAACCACATTTTGATTGGAAGGTGGTGTGTGGTCTAATTTCTGTTTTTGTATCAATACATTTCTTAGTGATTGAATTTCTGTCAGTTTCTTCACATACTTAGACACTTTGAGTTTAGTTACATTCACTAGCTGACAAACTTCTGGGTCCAGTGGAAATGGGTACCTTTGGATATTCCATGGAGTTTCACATACTCCATGTCTATCATTGTTTTACTACCCTGTCCATTTCAAACCAAATCTGGATGGTCTAAGTGGATAATTGTGCAGATAAATGGTCTCTCATGGAAGAACGGTGTCAGTCTATTAATGGGGTTGTAGTTTAGACCAGTGTTTTTCAACCACTGTGCCGCGGCACACTAGTGTGCTGTGAGAGGCCGTCAGGTGTGCCGTGAGAAATGATCCAATTTCACCTAATATTCAGGGGTGCCCATTACGTTGATCGGGATCTACCAGTCGATTGTGAAGGTATTGTGTGTAGATTGCATGGTATTAAAATGTAGGTATCTGCCTATCAGATACCTATGAAATTTGTCTTTTGATTGACAGTCGGTCTGACCAGTCACTGTAGTCACATGCGCACATAACCATGCATTATAGCAAGCTAGTGAGTTGACCGGTGCAGACCAGACCTGGACGCAAACCTGGGACCGGACGCTGATGTGTGCGGACCCAACCGTGCTGCTCCGTGCAGGTCGGAACTGGGTCTGTGCCTGAGTCTGGTCCGTGTGCATCTGGTGGATGTGACGTATAAACCTTTGTCTGATCGTAGTCATTTCCTTTAGATTCTCTGCTGGCGTTTCGCGGAAAAACGTAAATATTCTTTCATCGCTATGTCGGCAGGAAATGGTCCGACTGTCGCAAGAAATCACACAACATTTTTACACATTTTAGAACTCAGTGACACATAAGACACACCGTGGCTTATTGAAAATGACAAGCTGCTAAGTGAACCGGCTGGATAGCTCAGTCGGTAAGGCACTGGGCTGGCGCACACTGGGTTCGGTTCCCAGGATGAACATCCTGGGGTTGGCAAGAAGGGCATCTCATGTATTATGTTTTTTTATATATAATGTAATAATATTATAATAACAAAAGATAATTAAATAGTTTTTTGTGTTTATTTGATTCCTATTCAAGACACTTTGATAAGAATGACTATATTGTCAATATAGGTGGCTATAGAGTATCATTTTTTAACATTTTTGGTTGGTGGTGTGCCTCGGGATTTTTTTCAATTACAAAATGTACCGTGGCTTCAAAAAGGTTGAAAAACACTGGTTTAGACAGTTGTGTTCAACCCTTAAAGCCCTGGGTCTCCAATGATCCACCTGGACTGTTTTGTCTTTTATATATATATATATAACATATTTTTCCAGAATCCGTTCACCGTTCCGGAATCTGATTCAATGACCGAAATATTTAAAGTATTTCTAAGTCAGATGAAGACACATAATTCAAGAGGAAGATAGTTTTCAGAGAAAAAGACAATGAACGGGTCACACAGAAAAAATACAAAACTTACATTATTTGTGTTTTATTTCTTATGTTTTGTTGAGTTAAACTATGGTATGTATGTGTGTATTTTGTCATGTCCAGATGGTCACATGTGTTGCCTACATCCACTACCTTCTTCAAACAGCTGTTCTAACCACTAACACATAATACATTAGCATTAGCTACATTGAAACTGAACAAAAAAACAAATGTCTGTCTTTGGTTTGCTTTGTAGAAAAAGAGGCCGTTGCTCATGTTTTGTGATTCCAGATAATAAAGTTACATACACAGTAAATTATTATTATATTTAATAAATAAAAAAATCAACACACGCTAACAGCATTTTATTTTGTTGTGTTGAACAAAAGGGCAGTCCCTGAACATATTGACACATGTTAAACCAGTCCATTTGTAATAAAGGTTGTGGTCCACTGGTGTAAGTGATGATTAACCCTTTATAGATGCTGGTGTCTCTGTTGCCGCTGTTCTTCAAACAACTATTGACAGAATCACAGTGATCTCTGTGCATACTACATACTCATACTATGAGTATATAGTATGAGTTTGATCAGTGATATTGTAGTATGAGTTTGATCGGTGTTGATGTGTCGGTGTTGTGGTGTCGAATCCTGGCAACAGTTGTATGTTATAGTGATGGTTTCTTAAAATAAATAATGTAATCAATAAAGGACTCAGTCATGAGGAGTTCTATGTCATCAACTCTAAGATACGGGAATTTAAAATGATGACATTTAAGATGAGACTTGATTTCACAGTAAAACGCAACCCATGATTGATAGCTATAGGTTTAGATTGAAATATTCTGTAAGCATTATGCATACATATATGTACAACGATAATAAAACAATCACTAACAAATCATTGCAATAATCAATCAAATCAGGAAAAGACTGACTGAACTGAGCACTAAAGTCAACCTCATCATTAGTCATTGGACTGATCAATGTTGTGTTTTCTTCTTTGTTCCCTTCTTTTTTGTTCTGTTTCTTTTCCTTTTTCTCTGTAATTTTATCTTCTGTTTCATTTTTCTTTTTGTTTTGCTTTCCTTTTTCTTTCTTCTCCTTTTTCTTTTTTGTTTGCTTTTTTCCCTTATTTTTCCTTTCCCTTTTGTCCTGTAGCATTCCATGATCTACTTCTTCCATCACTACGAGCTGCCTGCCATCCTGCAGCAGATCCGGATCCAGGAGATGCTGCTCCAGAACCAGCAGGCTGGTCAGAACCAGCAGACAGCGCTCCAGGACAACCTCAACAACAACAACAGTGCGGCAGCGCCACCCGGACCTGCCGCAGACTCTGCCCAGCCTCCACCTGCTCCGCCCACCAGCACCCAAGCGGCACCTGATGGCCAATCCCAGATGGCGGCGGCAGGGGAGGTCCGGTCAGAGCTGAACTGGGTCGCTCAGACAGCGGCCATCATCACTGAGGCGCTGTCGACGTCCAGCCAGCAGGGGGCGACCACAATGGACAGGGTCAACGGAGGCGTGTCTGGAGCAGGAGCGGGCGGAGGCGCGACGGAGATCAATGTGGTGGCGGAGTTTTGGATGGGAGAAGCCACAGGAGGTGGAGCCGAAGCAGAGCATAGTGTAAACGCTGTACAGATTAAAACAGCCCCTCCCTCTCCTCACATGGAGGAGAAGGGACCCACGGAGGCAGAGGTCTCAAATGTAGGCCCTGCCCCTCCACAGACAGACTGCCCCCCAACACAGAGCTCAGGTACAGACTGGGACTGCAGGGCGGAGGTGGGCGGGTCCACCTGTCCGTCATGATTTGCCTCAGGCCGTCAGACCCGTGTCGGGTCGGATTATTGATCAGCTGATCGATCGGCTTCTCCCGGATCTGAACTAGAGCTGAGATGAGTTCAGTGTGTCGATGAGTGCGTTAAAGTAGGACTGGGCGGTGGACTCGGATCAGCGCTGTTGATCAGCTTATTGATCCTCGGCATGTGAAACATATTTATGTGGATGATGTTCTGGCGACGGCTCCAACTTCAAATCTGCTCACATTATTTTAAGAAATGACAGATTCAGAAAAATGCCTTAAAATTCATTTGCCACAACAGAGGAAATAATGGATTGATCCGATCAATTGCCCAAACCTACTTTATCAACATTAATACAGATCAATACATTTATCAATAAAACATGATTGTTATGTCGTAGTGTTCTGTCTTCGTGTTCTGATTCTGATGTGGTCCGTATCAGTCAGCTCACCGATCGGTCAGCTCGTTGATCATATTTTTGTTGATTCCATTCGTCCGTGACCGTGGTTTTTTAAGGTCAGCTGATCAATAATGTCCTCGCCCAGTTCTGACAGACCCGTGGCACAGGAACCGGTCTGGATTTGTTTTACATTCACTTATTTTGAAGAAAAACGCTCTTGAGAGCAGGAAGTGGACTGCGGCACCGAACTGATCAGTCAGATGGATGACTTCCTGCGTGAACGAATGCCTTATCAGTAATCCTCAGACTGACTGCGACACTGCTTTGTGATTGGCCGACGGCTACGTCTGAGGGATGGAATGTGTGCAGACTATTAACCATGAATCCCGAGTTTTCTGCAGATGAACTTGAACAAGCCGCTGACCCCGTGTTGTGTGCTTTTTTTTGTGTGTTGGTCTGGGTGTTTGGGGGTGGGACCTGGTGTATGACATCAGAGGGAGCTAAAGCAGACTATCGGATGGCGTTTTTGTGGCGGGTGCCTCTGCTGGACGACCGTAGCCTCACTAGTCGATCTCAAACTCATCATGTATTTTAACTGTTCAGTAAAGTCACTGCACAACCGGCTCCAAGTGTGTTTATTTCAGCAGAAATAGGTCAAACTAGACCAAACCAGTCAAGTGCACCAATAAGGATCAGGTTCAAGGAGGAATTTGCTTAATGAATTTTAATATTAACCATTGCAAAAGCTCCTTCTAAGTCAGGGTTGTCAAACTCGTTTAAATTCAGGGGTCAAATTCAGCCATACTTGGTGTATCAGTACAATAATTACATATCAAAATCAACTCCAAACTATCATATGATGAAAATGCTAACGTACTTGTTTAAAACAAAATTAACAACCTCAAAACTATTTAGAAAAGTGACTTTTTATCAGTACTATACCTCAGTTTATAATTCATGCAAGTACATTAAAATAAGTGTAGTTTTATCTATTCTAACATTACAATTTATAGATTACAGTGGCTCTACAAATACATTTAGTAACAGTAGAAAATTGAAGTTACACTTTTAATACATGTCAGGTTTTTTATTCAGGTTATTTGTGGAATGTGGTTTAGTGTAAATGCAGGGAAATTACATGAAAATATTTACAGACAATTTTAAGGTGTATTTAAAAGTTACAATGATAATATTTATTTTATATGATGAAAATATTTGTCCCAGCCTGTACATGGATCTGAACTATCATTTTTGCAAATTGCTTATGTGTCATTTTTTCATTTCACAAATTCATCTCAAAGGCCCGATTAGAACTTTTGGTGGATCATATTTGACCCTCAGCCCGTAAGTTTGGCATACCTGTTCTAAATACTTAAAGGCCACAAATATACACAGGAGGGTACTAATGGTACAATATTTGTGTAAAGTTTTTTTTTACTTTCTAGAATTGCTTTGTAGTTGATTAACTTCAGCCATTAATAAAAATATCAAACACTCAACTCATATTTAACCCTTTAAGAGATGTGTATAATGGCATCAAACGTTAAATACGAAAAGCTTTGTTACTTCTGTCAAGGAGGGTTTTTTTGTTTCATTGTGTGGCGAGGCCCTGTCAGCTGGACTCTGAAACCTCTGAAATGTAAATGCCTTTGAATTGGATGAAATACTGAAAATATAGAGCCTTTTCATTTGATGAATACTTAAAAAAAATTGTGTTGTAAAATCACAAACATTACATTAGAGTCCTTTAAGGCAGTGGTCCTCAACCTTAAGCCAGTCTTTAAGTTGAATACAACATAATAAAATGTTAGCTTGTGTTAAACTGCTATTAAGTAAATATAATAATCTACTGTGTATGTAATGTAACAACATGAGTAACGGCCTCTCTACAACCAAAGAAACCAAATAAATACATTGGTTTTGTGTTCAGTCTCAATGTAGCTAATGCTAATGTATTGGTGTTAGTGTTACAACAGTCATTTGAAGAAGGTAGTTGATGTAGGTAACACGTGACCATCTGGACATGACAAAATACACACATACATACCATAGTTTAAGTCAATAAAACATAAGAAATAAAACACAAATTATGTGTGTATTCTTTCTGTGTGGTACCAGTGTGCAGCCTGGGGGTTGGACACCACTGCTTTAAATTACAACTCAAAAGCTTTTCTCTTTTGATTTTGCAAAGTAATTGATGTCATTAATACATGTTAATCAATTTATTCTATTCACATGATGATAAACAAGACGGTTTTTCTTGGTCTTGGTTCATTTTTGATTCTCTATGGCTGTGAAAATCATCTTCCTCCTGAATTATAGACTTAGACTTCCTTTATTTGTCATCACACAGACACACACAGTGGATCTGGCAGCTAAAAATGTTAATTGGCAACTGACAACACAATATAAATATGGAAAACTACAAAAGTGCAAATCTACTGTAAGTGTCCAAAGCCATGACTGGCTACAGTGTAAAGGTGACAGCACATAAAGTGAATATAAATAAGGAAATAAATAAGATGGACAATGCAATATTGCACATCAATGTAAACAATACTGCAAACATTTTAAATATTGCACATAAATGTAAACAGTACTATAACACTGTAAACATTGCATGTGAAGTCAACTACAGTTTAATAGTCTGATGGCTCGGGGGAAGAAGCTGTCACTGAGCCTGGCAGTTCTACAGCGGATGCACCGCAACCTTCTGCCTGACGCCAACAAAGAGAACAGTCAATAATGGGGAAGGGTGGGGTCCAAGTGTATTTGGTGAGCCCTGGCTAGATTAGATTCCTTTATTAGTCCCACACAGGGAAATTTCAGGTTACAGCAGCACATATAAGACAAGACACACACAGAGAGATACTATAAAATATAATGAAAAATAAGAGCAATTCCTAATATAGATATGTAAATAGAAATAAAGAAAAGAACAGATTGAGTGCAGCAGTAAAAATAATTCCAACAATATTCATTGATAAGTAACGATAGTAAATATATAGTACTCATAGTCAGTTACTGTTATTGTTAAAACACCTGAGAGCTGCAGGGAGGAACGACCTGCGATACCTCTCCTTCACAGACACTTAGAGTGTCTCAGTCTGTCACTGAAGGAACTCCTCAGTGCAGTCAGTGTGTGTTTGAGGGGGTGGGAGTCTCTGATCAGAATGGAGGCCAGCTTGGCCTTCAGCCTTCTCCTCTCCACCTCCTCCACAGGTTCTAGAGGGTATCCCAGGACGGAGCTGGCCTTCCATAACAGTTTGTCCAGCCTCTTCAAGTCAGCTGCTGTGATGCTGCTCCCGCAACAGACCACCCCATAGAATATCTCAGGTGCCACCACAGAGTTATAGAAGATCCACAGAGGCGCTCCCTGCACCCCAAAGGACCTCAGCCGTCTGAGCAGATACAGTCTGCTCTCCCCTTTTTTGTAGAGGGCATTGGTGTTATCAATCCAGTCCAGTTTGTGTGCAAGCATCAGTTGTGTGCAATGTCCTGGATGGGGTGGAGCGGAGTCCCAATGAGTCCCTCACCACTCTCTGCAGCAGCTTCCAGTCTGAGGCCTTGCAGCTCCCGGACCAGATGAAATGACAGATGTAGAAATACTTTGAATATTTCAGTCAATGAGTTGGATTCTGGAATAATGAAAGGCCTTCCATCATACGTTTTATATAAGACAAAACAGTGTGTGTCTGTCTTGTGTGTGTATGTTGTGTTCATATTGTATCCATATGTTCAGTAAGTGTGTGTCAAAGGAGAAGAGGAGGAAGGGGTGTTGGTAGGAAGAGAGAGAAGAGTTTAGGTCTAAGAGTACTGCCTTTGAATGGAATGTCACTATGACAGGAAAAGGTAGACAGGAAAAGGTAGAGTTGGTTGACTTGATGCAGAGGAGAAAGGTAGACAGACTGTGTGTCCAGGAGACCAGGTGGAAAGGTAGAAAGTTTAGGAGCAGGATTCAGGGAGAAATGGAGTAGGAGTTATCTTGAAGGAGGAGCTTGTTAGGAATGTCCTGGAGGTTAAAAGAATGTCAGAGATGAGTCTGAAGCTAGAAATCGAAGGTGTAATGTTCAATGTTGTTAGTGGGTATAAATAGATATACCTTTAATAGTCCCATAAGGGGAAGTTTCAGATACAGCAGCATAATACAAAGAGTAGAACAGATATACAACAACTGAATTCTTGTATAACATAGATAGTATACATGGTTGAAGTCCCAGAGATGGTAACGAGGGGCTGTGATGCGTCGTCTAGAGCTGAGAGATAGTATTGTGAATGTCCTCGCAGGCCACCGTAGCATAGTGTAATGTAAACAGTGTAATCAACTGCCAACCGCTAAAAGTACAAACGTACATCGTTCATAACTGCAACAAACAGATCACAAACTGTAACACCATCTCATTCCCACAGAACAGGTCCCCCCTCTCCTCCACCACTCTCCCTTGTTCTTCAGTCCACTCTCACCAGTAGAAAACCAACTGAAAAAAAAAAAAAAAAAAAAAAAAAAAAAAGATTCCAGCGGTGTCTTTGAGCCAGGAATCCTTCAAAGCTGGGGCCACTCAGCTAGTCCACCTGCCACATTGAAGTCCGCAGTAGCCGTTAGGTCTCCATCACATCGGTAGATCAACCATTACACACCCGAACCGATGGAAACCCCAGTTGTACTGTCCCCTCCTCATCCCGGTACATGATGCCAGCTCTGCAAACCACTGCATCGATGCCGTAGTCCCCCTGAGAAACACGGGTCACTCTCCAGGAGTACACCGCTGTTACTTATCCCAACTGTAGACACAGACTAGCTCCTGATATCCCTCGTTGGTGTTCAAGAGGTCCATGAGAGCAGCAAACAGACTAATACCCTCACAAAACTTAAAAAATTACTTATGTCCATGTTATACAAGAGTTAACACAGCCACAAGAGTTGAGGCAGAAAAACTTAAAGTAGGAAAAAAAGTTAGGAGCTGCTGTACTAGGCTGCCCCTATGGCACCATCCTGATGACTGGTATGCTCCACAGGTAGGTTGTGAGCTAGAGGAGAAGGAAAAATTCTGGTTGGACCTTGATGAAGTGATGCAGAGCTTCCCTAGAGCTGAGAGAGTTGTGATTGGGGCAGACTTGAATGGACATGTTGGTGCAGGAAACAGATGAGGTGATGGGCAGGTTTGGTATGCAGGAGAGGTACACAGAAAGACAGATGGTTGTTGATTTTGCAAAAGGATTATAAATAGCTGTAGTGAATACTCACTGTTATAGAGTGACCTATAACAGTGGAGGAATGAGCACACAGGTATCTTGTGTAGATGGTGTAATCTGAAGGAGGTCAGTGACTGCAAGTCATGGTAGGTGAGAGTGTAGCCAGACAGCATAGGATGGCGGTGTGTAGGATGACTCTGGTGGTGAGGATAATGAAGAGGGCAATTCAGAAGACAAAATGGTGGAAACTAAAAAAGGTGTTATGTGCCAGTAAAGAGTGGACCCAATAGCTGGTGCTGAGAAAATATAAACAGTTTATTTTTATATTTAACCAAAGTTCTCACAATCTTATCAGTAAGCTACAAATGACATCAAAAGTCTCAGTATATTCAAAAAGGGTTCAACACAAAATCCAAAAATGAGTGACGCCCCAACAATTCAAAAATATAATCCATAAGAGTCCATAGAGAAATACCAAAAATGCAATCTGCAACAGGATCCAGGAAAGTTCATAAATAAGTCAGTACAAAATAATAAATATAATCCGCAAGGGTCCGTTAGTGAAAAAACAAAAGAATCCGTACAGGATCCAGGAAAGCTCGAAAGTTAGTGGTGGAGAGGAGGCACAGGAGTGGAAAAACACTGAGAGGAAAAAACACAAGAAAACCAGGTTTGAGAACCAGTCCATAAATTTAAAGAATATACTTCTCTCAATCGAAGTGGAGGCAGAAGACAACCGGACAGTGCTTATCCATGGGAGTGTCAAAAGACACATCGGCACTCAGGTAAGATTCTGCTTGCCCTTATATGCTGGCTCCTTGTTGAGGAGATCATCTGCAGGTGTCTCGCATTACCTCAGCACCTGGTGACAGGGAAGGACTCACACACACTCCTAGTCAATTAGAACCAATCACTCTCCATACACACACACAGGAAGACACACCTCCACTTGGAGATGAACATGGCAAAAGGAGTGTTCTGGGTGGTGAGGAGGTGCTTCCAGATGACTTGAAAACTACAGCTAATGTGATCAGGGAGACAGGTAAGAGAGTAATTGGTGTGTCATCTGGAAAGGAGACAAAGGAGACTTGGTGGTGGAATGAGGAGGTGCAGGAGTATAAACAGAGAAAGAGGTTAGCTAAGAAGAAGGGGGACACAGGGCTGAAGAGAGTAGACATGAGTACAGGGAGATGAAGTGTAAGGTCAAAGTAGAGGTGGCAAAGGCTGAACAAGGGACTGTAAGGAGGGAGAGAATGATTTATACAGGTTGGCAAGGCAGAGAGACAGAACAGAAAGTTATGTTGATTAAGGATGGGGATGGAACTGTATCGACAGGTGTCAGTAGTGTGATGGGAAGATGGAAAGAGTACTTTGAAGAGTTGATGAATGAGGAAAATGAGAGAGAACAAAAGTAGAAGAGGTGACTGTTGTGGACCAGGAAGTAACAAAGATTAGTAAAGATAAAGTGAGGAGGACATTGAAGAGGATGAAGAACGGGAAGGCACTCTGTCCTGATAATACATCTGTGGATGTATGGAAGTGTCTAGGAGAGGTGGCAGTAGAGTGGATTGTTTGACTGGGATGTTGAACAGGATCTTAGATAGTGAGAAGTTGCCTGAGGAATGGAGAAGTATGCTCATGGCCATTTTTAAGAACAAGGGAGATGTGCAGAGTTGTGGCAACTACAGAGGAATAAAGCTGATGAGCCATACAATGAAGTTATGGGAAAGAGTAGTTGAAGCTGAAGGTGGAGGTGGGACTGCACCAGGGTCAGCTCTGAGCCCCTTCTTGTTTGCTATGGTGATGGACACGCTGACAGACAAGGTTAGACAGGAATCTCCATGTTTTTTTGAGATTATTACCAGGGGTGCAACATAACTGGTGCGCAAGTGCGCATGCATTGTCAAAATGCAAGATGCGCCGTACACCAAACGCGTTGAAACGTGTTTGCGCACCAACAGCTGGAACCACTGGTAGTGGTGGCACTTGTCAAAATGTCAAAGAAGCCTCGTTAAGTAACTATTTTGATGTTCCACCACCACTGCCTCCAAAAAGACACCAGATTGAATCATCAACGCCCAAGCTGCAAAAAAATGTGTTTTCACAGAAAAGTGGCTGCAGGAACTGTGGTCTGCCGCGATTCGTCCAGTCAGCATGCGATTTGTCTCCCGATTACGGTAGATGAGACAAACACAATGAGATGATTACATCAGTTTTAATTCTTCATCATACCTGGTACGGGATCAGATTTTGGCGTGGGATCGAATCAATCCATTTTTTCGGTTCTTCTCAAACTGAACGTTATTTACGAACTATGCTGCATTTTACGGAACACACACAACGAGCCATAAACACAATGTAAAGATACTTCTTGTTTTCATTTCAAAATAAAAGCACTTCCCAAAATAATTTAAAAGGCGTTTTCACTTAATTTTTCCAATAAATACTCCAGGAATGTGGTAATTTTTGGAGGAGTACTTCATATACTATTAACATGCACACTGTGAACTACTTTAACTGTTTTATAAATTAATTTTCAGCATTCATTTTACTCCAAAATATCTCTGATGATGAGGAGGATGTCCAGCTTTTAGAATAGGTTTTATGTTCAAGCAAACTAAGCTCTGGGAGACGCCATTTTATTTCAGAGTTTACAGAAAAGACATTCATTGCTTAAAAAATGGTAAATGGATTGCATTTCTATAGCGCTTTTCTACACATTTAAGGCACTCAAAGCGCTTTACATTAGC
>JAPTHA010000019.1:161124-171397 GCA_029814585.1 Gymnapogon annona | reverse complement strand
TATTTAAAACCTACATCTGTATCCTAAATATGTCATTTCCATTTGATTATTCATATCAATATTTGTAAAGGTTTGCAAAGAAACCATTTGTATTTTTTAATTTCATATGTCATGTTTCACACTGTACATTAACAGGCTGTCATCTTATCTTTATCTGTATCGTATCTTATTTTGTCTTCTCTTACTGTAGTATTAGTAGTAGTAGTAGTAGTAATAATAGTAATAGTATGAGTACTAATAGTAGATGGTAAATAGACTGCTCTTACAGTATATAACGCTTTTCTACACATGTTATGGTGCTCAAAGCGATTTACACTAAATCACATCTACCCAATCACACACCGTTGGGCGGTTGCTACACCATGCTGCACTAGGAGCAATTTAGGGTTCAGAGTCTTGCTCAAAGACACTTTGACATGTACACACTGTGAGCCAGGATTCGAACTGCCATAGTAGTAACAGTACAGTAACAGTAGAAATAATAATAGCAGAAATAGTAGTAGTAATAGATGCCATAGTAATAGTAGTAATAAAACCATCAAAGGTCTTGATGTGTGTTTGTTTTTTTTTTGTGCATTAAAACCATTTTTTATTTGATGAAGTTGAAGGTGAATACACAGTGTGTGTGTGTGAATGTGATGAATCTAACCTGGTTGTTAATGTCATCAATGGGTTGTATTCCTGCGTACTGTAAACACAAGTACACACATACACATTTAGATGTAGTTCTTCTTCTGTGGTGCTGGAGTTAGTGCTTCACACTCACCGCACTGTCCTCCAGTTTCATCTTCAGACGTCTATCCTCCAAGTCCTGCAGCAGAGTCTGGGTCAACCCGCGCACAGGAAGTGACCAGGGCTGGGCCGTGACCAAGGCGACAGAGGGCTGACGGGCCGTTACCAAGTCAACGGAGGGCTGACTGGCCGTTACCAAGGTAGCGGAGGGCTGTCGGGCCACGGGCCGGGGTGACGACCACGACAGACTGGGTTCAGGGTTTTCTATGAAAGAGGAGTGGAGTCAACATGGCAACAGCAATCCAGAAGACAACGGAAGTTCAACTGACTCAAAACCTGGACTTTTTTACATTTAACCCCGTTCTTCCCTTGCTGAATCTTGGCTGATATAATGTAAAAATGTAAAAAAAACCAACAACAACAAGTATTTGTATTTGTATTTGACTTCCTATGAATCTCATTCCTTCCTGTTACTCATTACTCAACCTGGTCTTGATTCACGTGGACTTTAGTCCTGATCCAACCAGTTACTCATTTCCTTCAAAGTCAAATAGCAGCAGGTTCCAGTTCTATAGTGATCAACTAAACCTAACCCTAACCCTAACCCTAAACCTGACCCTAACCCAGACTCTGACCCTAACCCTAACCCTCACCCTGACCCTAAGCCAACCCCAACTTCTAACCCTCACACTAACCCTAACTTTAACCCTAACCCTGACCCTGACCCTAACCCAGACTCTAACCCTAACCCTCAACCTGACCCTAACCCTCAACCTAACACTAAGACTAACCCTTGCCCCAACTTCTAACCCTCACACTAAGCCTAACCCTTACCCTAACTTTAACCCTAACCCTGACCCTGAACCTAACCCACACAGTCATCAGACAGAACTGAAGACAAACTCTCAACTGAAACTGATGGTCAAAGAGCAGACGCTTCCATTTGTTAATTGTGTACATATACTCTATGTACACATGCATTGTACATATAGAGTATATACACATGCATAAACAGTATTTACAATGCATGTATATAAAATATCTACACATTTATAGAGAACTGTATCTATTATATAATTCTATTAATTGCATTCTGTTGAATTCCATTCCAGTGTTTCTGTACATGACCACAAGTCTGCAAAGGTTAATGTATGGACATCAGCTGTTTCACTGTAATGAAAAGCTATCTCTAAAGGTCAAAGGACTCATTCCTGTTACTCTTGTAAAAGTAATAGTCAGAAATGTAATAAGAAATAGAAAACACACATAAGACTTCATATCACTTCAAATCACACTGAGACTTATTTTTTCAGACTTCCAGTGGCCATTTCTTTACATTTGGTTTTATTTATTTTTGTTTATTCGGTTTATTAATTTGGCTGTTTTTCTTCATTTCTTCTCATTGCTTATTTTACCTTATTCACCAGATTTTATGATCCATCTATCCATTATCCATCCATGCACCCAAACATCTATCCATTACACATCATCCACCCATCCATCCATCCATCCATCATCCATCCATCATACCTATCTTCAGGGCGGGGTAGAACTGACTGATGGCCATCTTATTGGCCTGTTCCACCAGCGGAGCAGGTGAGGAAGTGGGGCGGTGATTTTCTTCTCTGGACTCCCTCAGTTCTTTCAGCTCCTGCTCCCTCTTCAGGTCTTCTTCAATCTCCTTTTCAATGAAGTCTGGACCTCCCTGGGTTCTTGACTGGAGGCCAGTGGTCTCCAGGATCTCCCTCCAAGATTGAGGTGTGGTTGAGGTTGGTGTTGAGGACGAGGAGGAGCTCATGGTTCTGACTTGGACATTGAAGGAGGACGATGGGAAGGTGTCTCCGTTCCTGGACTTGGACTTCAGTCTGTCCACTGTCTTCCAGTCTATGTCCACCACATCATGTGGAGAATCTTGGCTGTACTGCTGCAGATCTGGAAGAAGATACATTTGAACATCTCAGATCATCTTCACCAATGATTGATTTCAACTGGCCCCAAATCATTTCCAGGATTAAAAGCTTCTCCAAATTTGGCACACATCCACAAAGAATGCCAATAATGCCATGATCCTTATCCTCAAAAGAATTTGCTCTAATCATATGCCAACTGACACGCCCATAACACTTGGCAGCTGTACGCATATAGGTGCCACATAGGGGGCGTATAGGCGCTATATAGGTGACATACAAGTGGCTTTATTCCAAGATCACAGCTGACATGACAACTGCAGTCAGACCGAAGTCTTTCGTTTTTGGTTGGTTTTCTACTGGTGAGAGCGGACCAAAGAAGGAGGGGGGACTGGAGATGTGTGTGAGTGAGTTAAATTTGTGATCTATTTTTGCGGTTATGAAGGTGTACGTTTGAACCGTTAGCAGTTAGCAGCTGAAGCGATATGCTAACAGTGGCCTGCAAGGACGTTCGCTACTGTCTCTCAGCTTCGGATGACCCATCACAGCCTTTTGTTATCGTTATCATCTTTGGAATTTCAATCATGTATACTGTCTATGTTGTCAATGTTGTGCAAGAATTCAATTTGTTGTATATGTGTTCTGCGTTTTTTTTCTACTCTTTGTGTTATGTTGCTGTATCTGGAATTTCCACTCGCGGGACGATTAAAGGTATATCATATTATTTGTATTTGTATTTTGGTATCACTGAGCTCAGACCTTTTACATATAAGGAATTGGTCCTGAGAACACTCTGACCTTCTTTGATTGTTGGATGAGAAGAACACGGGATGGTAGAAGTTCTCATTCTGTTCTCCACTGATCATTTACTTCCCACCAAACAAAGAAAACAATGGTATTTCATATACTTTATCTGATACATCATCACAACCTCATATTGGTCCAGGGTCCCACCTTGCTCCTGAAGCTCTTCCCTCTGCTGCTGGTGCACGAAACTCACTCTGCTCTTGTCTTTGACAGGTGTCAGTGTTAAACGTTTGGTTTTGATCTGGACCATCTCTTCTCGGCTGTTGTTGTGTTTCAGACCTCGTGAGCATCGCAGGACCTCCTCACGCTCCTGAGCCAACCTGATTTCCTTTTCAATGGGGGTTTCGTAGACGCTCCTGGACTGGATGGTCCTGCTCTCAGAATGGATTTCATCACTATTGTTTCCATCGCCTACATCCAGTAACAGCTCCTCCAGACTGGAGTCCAGGTCATCAAACACACTTGTCTGTCTGCTTAGACTCTCCTCAGTTGGACAGATCATCACCTTCGTTCTTGCGTCATCTACTTCCACCTGAGGTGAGTAGGAAACTTCATGTGGCCGTAGCGATGAGGTCAGGCGTGATTTTATTCTCAGAGGTTGGATAATGGCATTGCGATTCTCCTGCTCCAACTTTACAAACTGTCGCCGTGCTGTGTTGAAGTTGATCTGCTCCTGGTCAATGTTCCTGGAATCAGCTGGATAAGGAGCTTCAAGTTTGGCGTGGAGAGGACTCCAGTTCAGACTGAGACCGTCAGTCAGTCTGTTTGTTGACCTACTCAAGTCAAAATTCTCATTGAATGCCAGGTTCTTCTTAGGTGCTTGGCTGCGGATTATCTCCTGCCGAAGCTGCGTCTCTTCTTCTTGTCCGACCACTTCTATGCCATTCTCTGGGTTCACTCTGTAGTGCGAGTCTCCATTGCTGTCCTGGAACAAACTCTCTGGTTTCCTGCTACTTGAGTAAGTCTGGAGTTTGAAGCCTTTCTCCTCCTTCAGAGTTGACAGCTTGGCCTGACGTTGTGGTGAAACCATCCATGCTTCGTTCTGCTCGGCCTCTAGACTTGCTGGGTCCTCCACAAATGAGTAGAAGCCACAGTGGGAGCTGGAGCTGCTGCAGGGACTGCTAGGATTGCTGGGGCTGCTGGGATGCCACTCATCACTGGTGTTGCTTCCGTCCTCTGAGACAGCAACCTGCCGGGCTTGGACCACCACATCTCCAGGAGTCTCAACCTGATGGGAGGAGACCAACACTGACGAGTGGCCGCGGATGACAGAGATGCCGTTGGAGGTGAAGACTGAGTTGGGGGAGTCCAGGTTAGGGACGTCAACCTGTGGGGGGGCAGTGATGGTGCGAAGGTCTGAGGGCTGCAGCAGTGGAGACAATGGCTTCAGCACCCAGCGCCTGGGGGTGCTGTCCATGGCAGTGGTGGGTTCTGAAGGTGGAGGTTCTGATGGAGGAAGGTGGTGAACAGAACTGGATGTTTGGAAACTCTGAGAAGTCAGATCAGTTTGACAGTTGGATGCTGGCAGTCTCTGCAAGCAAAGCAGAAAGAACAACTCATATTGAACTTGCATACTCATTTGAACTTGTTCCTGCCTTGAATCTCCACACATGGAGAACATCGAGAAACAAAACTAGAAAAAACCTCAGAGATCGTGGACCTTCACCGGTTTGAGCTACTCAATCGCTGTACCAACCGTCTCTACCATCGTGATGGAGGCGAACAGCTATGGAACTGCAGCAGGTGTGCTAGCTGTACTAGCTGTGTGACTACTCGCTCATAGACTCTTTCGTTTTTTGGTTGGTTTCCACTGGGGAGAGGGGACTGAAGAGGGGGGGCTGGAGATGCATGTGAGTGATCTGCGGATGTGATCTGTGTTGCAGTTTTAAAACGGTCACGTTTCAACTGTTAGCGGTTAGCAGCTGTGAGCGCTATGCTAATGGTGGCTGTGGACTTTCACTGCCGTTTCTCTCTGGAGGACGCATTAACGGTCCCTCGTTATCGTTATTGTCTCTGGGACTTCAATCGTGTCTATGTGGTTTCTACTCTTTGTATTACACAGCTGTGTGTGAAATTTCCCCTCGTGGGACTAATAAAGGTATACTGAATTCATCATACATTCATCTTCCAAACACGCTTTATCCTTTGCAGGTAAAAAAAATATTTTTTTTTTTTTTATGAGCAAGTTTAAAGCTCGGCAACATCTACAGTGACACCACAGGGATCGTAGTTGCTTCTCAGTTTCCAAGGCTACACACAGTGAGTGTGTGCATGATAATAATAACACTGTGTTGGTTTACAATGTATTTCTTAAACCCACTGCTGTGTTTTCTGGTTTCCTCTGCGACACAGACGTTTATATTTTTGGAAGTTAGTCAGGCAGTAACATGCGAGCGATGAGTTCAGATGCACAGACGCAGGTGTGTGTTGTGTAATTGTGTTGAACAGAAGAGATGGAGATGGAACGGTTCCTTCCACTTCAGCAGGAATGGAAGGGGATCGAGGAAATGCGAATATAGAAAATAACCTACTGGATGAAAAAAAAAAAGAAGTAGGATGTTCTACAAGATATGGACCCATTTATAAACGACAGAGAACATTTGCCAGCACACCACATTGGTTCAGCTCTACATACCAAAGCTGGGCTTGTAGGACTTTGGAGGTCAGAGGTCAACATATGTCTGTCTGTGACTCATGCTGTTTACTTATTAATGTGTTTGTTTTGTTTTGTTGTTTTGTCTGTTGTCTCTGATCCTGTCATTGTGGGTTGTGAACGTGGTGTTGTATATGAATGTGACTGTAATATTGTCGAATGAAAAACCTAAATAAAGTATTATTAAAAAAAACATGGAGGAGACAATGAGTGTCAATGGTTCTTTTTTAAACTCTAGAGTTATTTGGCTATTTTTGGGATAACTTCCTAATATTTTAATCTGAATTTAACGCCACCTACATGTTCATCACCATTTGTTTTAATATATTCCATGTGTTTTGCTTTATTTTGGTGAAATAACTGTTCACAGCGGAGTCTCTGAACGTCCAAACGGCTCATATCTGATGACCACGAAAAGGTGAGAAGCTCCGTTTTACACCATTTATTTACACGTGTTGATAAGATTAATGATTGAAAAGATATTGGACATTTTACACCAGTACATACCTCAGGTCAGTGTTTAGGTCTTTGAGGGTTAATGTTTCGATGATTTCAGACAAAAACAAAAAAGCCATAAGAATGTGTTGCTTTTTGGTTTGGCTCTGACAGTCTGCATGTCAAAGTGTCCTTGAGCAAGGCACTGAACCCTAAATTGCTCCAGAGAGGACTCGGGACAAGTTGCCAGTTCATTGCAGGGTCATCATTCACACACAGGCAAGGTGGGCGAAGTGTCTTGCCCAAGGACACAACGGCACGGGAATGGAACCGCGGAAAAAAAACATGCACTAGCAAAGGAAACTATGACATGGACATTATCTATGAGTGCAGGGATTAAGAGTAAAAGTCTGGACCGACGTTGTTATTTAAAATACAAACCATGCTAGTACCTGTGCATTCCTTTTTTCTTATTTCCTCCCATTTCACAGACGCAAAACAAACCAGTGGTATTAAATCCTATTAAAGTCTTAAATGAGCACAAAAATCCAGAATAGAAGCTGTATGAAACTCTATCTTTCACACACACACACACACACACACACACACACACACACACACACACACACACACACACACACACACACACACACAGCCATCGGTGAATGCTAACAGGCAAATGCACTTTTTTTTTTTTTTTCCAAATCCAGGGTAAAGTGGAAGTTCCTGCGCTGGAAAAGGGGCTTCAGTGTGAATGAAACAAGGGTCCACCTTTAACCAACAGTAACGCCTGCAAAAAAACACACTGTAGCCTTTCAGCATTGGGCCAATCAGGATCCTTGGTTTCAGGCCACATTTTTTGGATGCCTCACTATGTGCGTCTACACACTGACTGGGACTGGAGGCGGTGGAAACAGCTCGGGTCAATGAAGGAAAAAGGAATCTGTGGAGAACCAAACCCGCAACTTTCAGGAACATTGAACTGAAACGGGATCGCCAGTATCACCGCTGTTGGACGGATGCCGGTAACGGATCAGCAGCATCCGGATCAGACGGGACCGTTACTTTCGTGTGTGTGTGTTGTGAAGCGTGAGACAGATTTACATTCACCTTTTATTACCACTTCCATGATCTATTTTATTCCGGAACTGTTTTTAAATCCTCTCGCTGCATCTCAGGATACAGGACGGAGCCTCCTGTCAGTGTAATGTGAGAGCAGCCCCCCCCGCCCCACACACACACACACACACACACACACATCCTACTTTCATACAGTAAAAGCTCCGATCTCTTCCACATTCTGCTCTATTCTTACACGTGACTGACTCCACCTCCTCTGCATCACTGACATCAGGACGTTCTATTCATTTATTCACACTCTGAGATATAGTTTCGTTACCAAATTCCACTGAACTCGCAAACTTAGGAAAAACTGCAGAATTTGTGACGAAATTCTCACAAACTGCTTTTCAGTTCCTCTTAAAAGATGTTAAAATACACCCACGCCGCACCCAGCTGTGTATATGTGTGTGTGTGTGTGTGGGGGGGGGGTTTGAGAGCAAAACTTGCAGTATCTTAAATTAGCTTCTTTTGAGTCACATAGAGAAATGTTGACCTCTGACCTCCAAAGTCCTACAAGCCCTGCTTGGGTATATAGAGCTCAACCAATGTGTTGTGCTGGTAAATTTTCCATGTACTTTATAAATGGTTCATATCTTGTAGTACGTCCTACTTCTTTTTTTCATCCAGTAGGTTATTTTCTCCAGGTTCACACAACTGTTGACGTCTTCAACCACATACATGGTTGGAAGGGGGGCGGGGCCTAATTTCCATTTTCTAGACTGAAGCGGTTCACTAATTTGTGTGTTTGTTTTATTTGGTTTGTTGTGTTTTGTCTGTTGTCTGTGATCCTGTCATTGTGTGTGATGAATGTTGTCTTGTAGTGTATGAATGGGACTGTAATACTGTCTAATGAAAAATCGAAACATTTTTTAAAAAACTCGCATCTTTTAATTCCGTCACGGTTCGGCGATGGTTAAGTCGAGTCAATCAGACGAGACAGGGAGTGAGCCCATAAATGCTGCATGAAGTACAGCTGCACAGTCACACGCCGCTGTGATCTCTCCGCAGATGTTGCTGGTCTTTTCTTGGCTTCGTGACCGGAGGAGCCGCACTGACTCTGGACCAGCAGAATTTGAGGAGATGAGATCAGGCAGCGCCGCTGTAATATTAGCTCAAAGCAACAAAATAAGCCAATATGGGATTATGGGACACAGAAATGACCCGTGACTGTGAGCGGTCAGCACATATGGAACACAGCCCAAAAAAAAAAAAAAACAACAAACAAAAACCCCAACAACAACTACACAGCATTAAGCACAGATGTCTACAGAGACCAATGCAACCGTGTGTATTTAGAACTGTCCAAGAAGCTGATTGGACAACAGCGAAAGGTTTTATCACCCATTATTATGAATATCATGCTCTACTATTTGCAGCAGGAATCAAGTATTTTCCTGTTTTTTAACTGAACATGTAGAAATTCACAGAAGCTGAGAGTAATCGGGAATACTATTCAATCAAAAATAGAGAAGGCGTCTGCGTCCGAAACTAGAAACGGAAACACAAGCTGAAACCGGTCTGTCACTTTGTCAAAGTCTGTGGGTTTTATTGGTGGAAATAGAGGCGTTTCCACGTTCGCCAGCGAGACGTTTGAACGGGTGGTATCTGATGCAGACGAAAAAGCAGAGAGACTGAATTTGTAACTGAATTATTTAAACTGTACTGATAGGATCTATGGTTCAGAAGTCATTCCATATTTTAGATCAGTGGGTGATTTGGGTCGCAGGCGGCTGTTTTAGGTTCTTAAAGGGTTTTACAAAGTGGTAGGTTTTACTGTTTTGTGGCGTAGTATGTCTTGTAGGAGTGTACTTTTACTGGAGGCTATTTATAGAACAGGTTAGTCTAATGTCTGTGAGCTGTTAACTGTTTTAACTGGATGTGCAAAACAAGACTTTCAATTAGAGACAGAGTGACTGTTGATATCTGCAGAACTTGGCACCAGATAGATAGATAGACAGACAGACAGACAGACAGACAGACAGACAGACAGACAGACAGACAGACAGACAGCTAGCTAGATAGCTAGCTTGCTAGCTAGCTATTATCTATCAGAATATCCATTAATGGAAATTTTCCCGGGTGGGACGAATAAAGGAATCTAATCTAATATGTATAAATCTCATCATCATGGATGTATAAGCTTTAGGTTTTTTTTCATATTTAAATCCCCAAAAATATAAATTGCACCTTTGACATCCCCGTTTGTAAAGGTTAAAAAGGTTTGGTTTGATGTTCAGTTCCATATTTACTGATGCACCATTTTTGCATGTAGCGCTTTGGCTCAGATGTGACATTCAAACTTAGATGATGGGCGTTAAGTGTAAAAAAAAAAAAAAAGGTTGTTTCCTACTGACAGTATCTTTTGAGTGGATCATATCGACTCATTAACTGAACCATCTGCTTTTTCCGCCAACAAATTATCATCATACCGTCAATTAAAAGCCCACTACTTGACATCTGGGATATTACTAACGTCATTCACTGATTTCCAATATTTAAAGCAGTCGATTCACAGCAGAGGTCAGACACGACGCAGATACAAGACTTTATGGCATCCAACAGGCGCTGGAACTATGATAGAGGGACTAAAGCAAGGCGAGGCACATTTCAGACTACA
>JAPTHA010000019.1:123398-136312 GCA_029814585.1 Gymnapogon annona | reverse complement strand
CTGGGTGTAGGTCTGGGTGTAGGTCTGGGTGGAGGTCTGGGTGGAGGTCTGGGTGTAGGTCTGGGTGGAGGTCTGGGGGTAGGTCTGGGTGGGGGTCTGGGGTTTGGGTCTGCTGGCGCGATCAGCTCTGTCCCTGTGCTGACATGGCGCTGACCGCAGAGAAGCAGCCCGAGCAGCGGGCCCGACTCTACCAGACAGATGTGTTTCATTTATAGACTTTATCTGTTGACACGTCCTGTCTGCGTTGCATGCCAGGACGGTATTACAGCACCGGGGGCAGAGCTGGGCTGAAACCCGACCTCCATGTCTTCCTCGGACTGTTGTCTTACACCGCGGTATGCTACTGTCACACAGGAGGGAAACACACTCACGGGAGAACGCTTCTGACACTTGTCGATGTCCGTTAATAAAGTTCAAACAGTGCTTCAGTGTGTGTGAGCGTAGAGCAGTTCTCATCATTAAAACTCATACTGTCAGTTACGCATGGCGTCAGACTCCAAGGGGGGTATTTTTAAAATAAATACGCAACAAAAAGCGATATTTACATATCCCTTTTCATTTCAGTGGCGTTTTTGAGTTAAGCACATTGATTAATATGAGACAAACCTGGCTTTGACCCTCATAGGTCAGAAGAAAAAGATTCCACTGAATAATGTCTACAAATAAAAAAAAAATTATTAAAAATGATTTGATTGAAATGATTAGAAAAGATTTGTTTCAACTGTATAATGTAAACGCTGTATTTTTTGTACTTTCGGAATAAACAGATTTTTATTTCTGTATTTTAATGAATGTTTGGGTTCCAATGAGTTAGATTAAACTCTTAAAACATGTAAATGTAAACTGGAATTATATTAACTACATTTAAACCCTTGTGTTTTGATACAAATGAATCACAATAAATCATTATTTTACTACATTCAATTGTTTTTGTCAATTTCAAGTGTAACAACATCTACATTTATCTCTTTTCGTATAAGATTTAGTCTCTTTCAATAAATGGTGCAATGACCGTCCATCCTGTCTTTGACTTTACACATAAAGTGTAAGAAAACTAATATTTACAAGTCACTTTTTTTGATCGTCTCACACTGTATGGTGAACAAACCGATTCTCTGTGAAACATGGTTGATTTTTTGAGCCTTTGAACAATGAAGACATGGACATTGTGGAACTAGTGAATCTGGTGAATCACAACAGCGGGCGCAAACGCTGTTGCTCGCTGTTTGTGTTTCTATCCAACCTCCTTTGTGGGAAAACACACACAAAACCTCTGAAGACAATGCACTGCAGACTCACAAGGCCCGCCCCTGGCCGACATGGTCACTGGCAGCTCATAGGTGAGTGTGATGAGTGGGTTACGTACTGTAACTTTTATGTATTAATTTATGTACATTTGAGTCAGTTTTGGTGAAGAATGAGCTTTTCACAGCTGCTTGTAACTGTGGTAAATGTATACGTCCCTAGTTTTGATATATATTTGTAAGTGTAGCATTAGATTTGTGTTATTCATTTGCATAATATTAATTTTGTGTATTATTTGACCATTTGTTATGTTGTGATTTGTATATTATTTTATCATCATTATTTGCCTGATTATATTTTATTAGTTACGTCTCCTCCTGCCTTTGTTGATGTTCTGTAATGTTGGTTCCTACCTGTTTGATGTCCGTCACATTTGAGTGTGACACAGGAAGAAAACAGGAGCGCACGCGGAGAGCGTAGCAAAAATAAAGCAGTTGAACTGTCCTGCCGTTTTGGTTTATTTATTAGCACGGGAGAAAGAAAATATACATCCTATAAATCACGCGCATAACTGTAACCTGCCTTTCCCACAGCGCCGGTGAGCCGACGAAAAGAAAGGCCGATACAGACTGGTGGCAGCAGTGTTTTTTGCTCCTCTCTGTGGATGCAAGAAAGGGTTACATAAGCATTGACATTTTCTGCCATTCAGTCATCATGTCATGAGTAGGCCTTCACTCATGGTGTTCGATTGTTTTCATGTTGTTCATTTACATTCCTCTCTCCATATTCATCATCAACTCTCCGCATGATCCTTACTTCCTTCCTTTTTTTGTTTTGTTTTCAACAGAGACAAGCTGTTAGTTCGCATATGTGCGGAGGTCTCGGCTGAACAAGAGCTGACCTACAGTGCTCTGATGTGATGTTGGGAAGTGACCCACCCTCCTACATACACACATCCCCTGCTGGTCACTCATGAATATGGCTCTAATTGAATTCACTGGAGACAAACGAGTGTTAATTGGGAGGATAACGATGACCGCAGCCAGCTATTCAGAGGCCGCCCTTCAAAAAAAAAAAAAAAAAAAGGGGGGAGGCCTCCAGCCCACCGCAGGCCTGTTATTCCCAGCGGGAGGGGGTCTGTGGGGGAATGAGCGGAGGTCGGAGGGGGTGTTCTACAGTCCTTTGTGTTCCTTTTCTTTGGGAGGAAGCAATAAAGCAATAAAAGGCCCGGGTAGTTGAGTCCTCTGTGCTCTGAGTCCCCCTACGCTCCAGTGTGAAGGAGAGGCCCTCTGACAGATCATAACCGCTAACAACAGCTAGGCCTGTGTGTGTCACTGGGTGTGTGTGTGTGTGTGTCTGACTGTGCCGAGTTCTCACCATTACCACAACCCCACAGCCACGCTTTCAATATTGAGGTTTGTCTCATTTCACGATGCAAATGCAAAGCAGGTATGAAGTAAACACATCCATTATTAAACGATTACGCTCGCCTCACTCCACGTTTCCTCATTACCATTCACACACACACACACACGCATATATACAATCACAAGCACAGACAAAACGTGAACGAGTCTCTACCCCCTTCGCTACCGTTCTCGTGGCCCGCGGGAGCCTTTGGCATTCATTTCAGTTATTACTGCTGTTTTGTTTATTGCAACAGTTTGTCAATAATTTTAACATTTCAAGGCAAAATGTCTTTACACTCACTTGGTCTCATCATAAAACATTAGTTTACTATGAATTCTTCATGGGATAATGTGACAACTGCTTAAGCACTGACAAACAAAATTGGGGAGGAGGGATACTGGCAGTTATGTTAATTTACAGATGGGTATTTTATATTATTGTAATAAGATTAGCTCATTTAAGACCACTTTCAAGGAAGAGGAATGATTGTTTTTTTTGTTGTTTTTTTTAAATCTAACAACAGTATTGTATTTCTGAGAGGAGTTTGCATGTTCTCCTGGCGTCTGTGTGGGTTCCTCCATCCGCTGTCCAATCGTACACTCAATAGGTTAACCGTCGGTGTAAACCCCCAGTAGGTGTGAATGTGAGAGTGATTGTGGTTGGTTTCCATGTCTGGATGTGAACTGGAGACATGTCCAGGATGTACCGCGCCTTTGCCCACGGTTCAGAAAAGAGACGGGTGGTTGAATGAATAGTGTTGTATGTCTGATATTAATTTCCTTTTTTTTTACCGTTTTGGCATTTGGTTCTTTAGATGCTAAACGATAGCTATTATGTAGCACTTGTGCATTAAGTCCCACCGTTTCCAGCTGTACCCCACGGGGGAAATGTATTATACTGTACTTGATAGCAATACGAGGGTTTTTTTTTTTTTGGCCATCAGATGTGTGTCACGTTAATAGATCCTTTTACACGTTCAGAAATATGTTATTTTTTGTAAAAGCGTTTAAATATTGGACTGAAAATATATACAAAAGTGTATACACACATGAAAGTCAGAGTGAGTCAGACGATGTCAAATGCACTTAATTTTTACATTTCGTAGTACTTATATAATATAATATATATTTTATTATATTAATTAAACCTCATTCTTTGACTTTGACACTCAAATGTGTTGAGACAGTGGTGGCATGTACAGTGGGAGTAGACATGCAGCCAGTCAAGTGTTTTGGGTTGTATTTTTTAACTATCACAAATTCTGACTTTTAAAACAATATTGCACGTTGAGAGTTATGATACGTGTACGTGGTGACGCAATATCCTGTATTTACACTGACTGCATTTCAAATATTTTTTGGAGTTTTGTCTCATGGGTGCACAAGAGGGGAATCCTTTATAAATAATCAGATTCTATACAGTTTCCCTCAGGATTAATAAAGTACTCTTGATTTGCTTCTAAAATGGACTATATTCCAGCTAATCCGCATTACAATATGCAAAACCCACTGAGTCTATGCACTGATTTGATGATTTTCATATTTACATGTAACAGTTTGTTCAGGCTGAATAATGATGCATTTGTGCCCCTTTTGCTATCACTTTCATTAGCGTTTGTGTGGAAACGCTGGTATAGTGGTATATATCACCTCCCTCGGCCTTGATTGGATTTGCAACCCAACCTTGAGCAATTGCCCCAAAGCCAAATATTATTTCTCTTTAGCTGTTTTGGCATTTGGATTTTTACCTTTTAAAGTCTTACCTGTGCTCATTGGCTAATTTCTAACTTTATCAGAGTTTCTGGTCTAAGATAAAGGTTTTCCCTATGTGTTAATGACACTCATGAGAGTTTAGTCAGACTGCACTGGAACAGTGAATCCGCTTGGTTCAGTTTTGTGTAAATTACCTGCGTTAAACTTTTACTTCTGCTTTTCTTTCACTAGTGCTTCAGATACCGCCATAAAACTTTATAGAAGTTCACTTGGCTTCTTTCCTGTGATTCATGGCTGGTGCGCTTTTTTTTTTTTTTTAACTTATGTCCGAGCGCACTGTAACAACCTTGGTTTGAGGTATGGCCATTAAGATCATCTTCTACCAGTTAGCTCGCTGAAAATAAGTTCTCATCCTTTTCCTCTCCTCTGGGAACACAGCGGCACTCAATCACCCCAGCGTGACCCTGGGCCGTGGCATGAGTTCAAAGCTACGTTCAGCCTCCGCATCACCCAGAAGAATCTGTCCAATCACCTCTGTGTCCCACTGCCTCCTTTGCTGGCATCTGTCTTCTTTCTATATATCACAGGTGAGCGTTGGCCATAAAGGGGATTACTCTGCGGGGATACTGTGCATCCATTTCCACCATTAAACCAGATTCAGGTGCAGCCTCTTCTGCTCTCCATAGGCATCCAGTGAGTAATGGATACCCCCGTGCCTCTCGCTGCCCTTTCTTATCTACTGTGCGGCCAAGAGACTCTCGCTGACTCACACAGACAGAAACACACACCCGCTTACTCAAACAGGAACTCTTTCACTCACTCAGTTCTCGTCCGGATCCTTTCTGCAGCTTTATACAGGAGATCAGAGCTCAGAAGAGGAATTTTGGATTGTGACCCATTACGTGACGGATTGGCCTCTGCACTGGAGAACGTCCTTCATCCACCGTCCTGGGGGACTCGTAGAGATCTAATGTGCTCTCCAGAATTTTGTCATAAACGGTCTTGTGTTTAACCACAGTTTTATGATTTTGCTCTCAAAGAAAAATTTGGCTCCAATTTTACTATTAATGTCTTAATGTATTAAGAAGAAGTGAACTTTCGGACCATTCCGGGCAGCTATAGGCTATAACGCTTCACTGGTCACATGGTGCTAAAAGCCCCAAGACGAAGGGGTGTAACACAGGAAGGATTTTCACGGCTGAGAGCATGAGTCTTGAAAAGAACTTTGGTGGAAGAAAGGAATATGAAGGAGTGAGTTGGAAAATATGGGATAAAAATATGAAGTGAAAATGTCAAAATCATAAAGCAATGATGGTAGATAGATTTAATTTTATTCATTTTTTTATGTAATAATCAGTCGGTCGCCTGTCGATAGCATCAGATCTTGGAGATATTTCAATAACTCAACAAAATATTGTCATTATATGTTATTCTCATTAGGCATCTCTATAGTTGTCTCATGTGACTTCATAATGTAATCGCCTACTTTGTATTTTGCAATAAACTGGAAAATCGGGGGAGAAAAAAATAATCAGTTAGGTTCAAATGAGTTTTTTTGACATTATACACTGCTCACTGTCTCACAATTATGATTAAAAAAATATGTTGTGGTTTGTGGTCACGATGAATGCAATCAGTTCATCAGGTCAAACTCTACACATATCCCTTCAAGTATTTTCCTGAAACTGCATTTATAAGAATGGAAAGACTTCATGTAATAGACCTTGACTTGTATCCATGTGAAGTTTTGTACCACATGCAAGAAATAAAAACAAATGCAGAATCATTTAACGCGCTGCAAATACAGAAATGATGCAAAGCAAGAAAACACTCGTTGATGGACTACAGACCCGGTTAAAATGTAATACTTAAATTTACTCCCTCTGTAGTTTGAAACGCTGTTTCATGTGACTATTGAGCCGTTCCGTTGCTGTGCTTCCGTTGTACTGAATCCTTAATTTTTCTTTTGCTGGTTTTTTCTTGCTTTGCATTGTTTCGGTATTTGCAGCACATGTAAAGATTGTGTATTTTCTTTTGTTACTTGCAACTGGGTCCTATCCCCCCTCCATTTCACGTCATGGTCTATTTTTTGTACCTGGTTTAGACTTGTGTTTGAGTTTGTATAACATGCATTGCTTCTGTACTAGCAGCTGTTTCTTTCTCTGACAGACGTGCTCGGCCGTTGCTGGGCGCTTGACTCTTGTCGGCCACCGTAAACATGTGAACCTTGAAAGCAACAAGGATCAATCAGAAACATCCAACAGCTGAAAAGCAAACACCATGAGATGATTTATGTTTTCTATGGTGATGATCAAGCTGTGATAAAAGTGGAAGTCCTCATTGCATAAGTTAAAACAACATTTCCTCTGCGGAGCCTCCTGTCAGCTCTCACCACATGTCGCCTGTGCAGTGGCGGAGAACTTCTCATCACCTCACCCCATTTAAACGTTCCTCAGAGTCTTTGAAGACAGTCCCGGCAGTGCTGAGGGCAATACTTCAACAAATGGGAGTTGTGGCGCTGCTAAAACTCAGGTGACATGAAAAGCACTCGCAGAGTTGAAGCACTGCCTTGAAAGGTTGGTTGTTACATGAACGGCGTCGCATGATGTCATGTCTGTCAGGTTTAACGCAGCCATGGTCCCCGGCTAGGAAAAAATATGTGCCTTACAGTAAATCCTGCCAGCGCAGAGTCAAACATGTTATGACCCAAGGCAGCTCAACAAAGCCTTTACAGTGCTCAGAGGTGACCGGAGCGGGCGGCGTGCATGGCGTCACGGCTGGAAGTGGAGAAACGGTGATGGCAGAGCTCACGATACAGGTACAGGGGGCCGGTGAAATCAAACCCTCCCCTGGCGGAGTGGGTACGCGGGCCATGTGTTGGACGTGAAATGTTCCAGAAGTGTTAAATTATTCCTGCACGAAACTCAATCTATTCCCCTATCGTCACTCAGGTTTGGTCACGTTTGATCCTGCCATCTCAGATTAAAGTCCTTCCCTTTGAAAGATTTTCAGTCCCCCTCTAACCCCCTCCTTCCTTTACCCTCCTGCATTGAATATAAAGAACCGTAATATTTTAACTCTCCTCATTCCGGAGCAAAAAAACAAAAAAAAAAACTTTGATGACTGAACCGAGGAGAACCAGAAGAATTCATTCTCAGGGGTGGGGGGCACAAATGAATCATCAAAAGACCCCCCAGCAAAACCATAACCTGTGCTTGAACAAAACATAAACAAAATTGCGGCAAGGCCTTCTGGGAGATATGACACATTAAAACCTGCCTGAACACCTGAAAATGCAGGCATGGCATAGAAATGGGAAATTCCCATGTCGTCATAGCGCTCTCGTGCAGTATCCTGAGGGTTGCACGGCGCACGGAGAACTGCCTTAGTTTGTAATTAAGGCCCGAAATACACGGTTCGTTACAGCCGTCGGACCCCACACACACACTGCACCGGAGTCACCGCGGAGATGAGACAATCCGACATATTGTGAATGACAGAGAGAGGAAGTATTTGTAAAACAGTTGCTGTACTGTAGCGGCCAGTGGATCTGACAGTACATGTTATATTCATGAGTCTGCAGCACATGTTGTACTAGGAAAAAAGCACAACTATTACCATTTATAAACATTTTTGTACTTTTGTCTTGGCCTGTTTGTAAAACAAAACACATGTGAAGTAATTAGATTCCTGATATTTATTAACTGTGGTAACAATCCACAGAAGGTGCACGAAGCCTCAACTCTAATAATATTAAATAAACACAAATACTCAACTACTGATCTGGCCCGTGCGTGCATTCTCCCCAGCGTCCTCCGCTCCTTGCCTTTGTGCTGTGGAAAACCTGTTATGCAGATTTTGTCCAACCCCAGATGTTTTCAGACAGCTGTAACGACCAATGTCTGATCCTATTGTGTCATGAGACCTGGATGTGATTCTTTTGCTCCATGCCTCAGTGTAGAAGCTTAGAAAAGTGGTTCCAATTCACCATTTAACAGATTTATTATTGTAGTGCCCTCTAGACAGCACGTCTAATACTTATGTGCGCTCCCCAAGTTCTTCTATCCCTATTACGTGGGTAATTAATGCCTTTAAGTGAAGATGGTGTAACAGTTTGAGCTACTATGTCTTCACTAGATTAAAGATAATTATTTTACCAATGCTCTGGTTTTTCCCCCCATCTACCTATTGCTTAAGTTCACAAAATAATACTGAGAGGTATTTTTCGAAACCTGGATACACTTTTGCTTGTTAAATTCTAGCTAAAGCACTTGTACACTCCCAATCCCCCAAAAAACTTTAAAATGTCACATGAAGATAAACACCGGTTTTTATGAATCAAGATGACGAGAAAAAAAAAAAAAACTTGCACAAAAAACTAATATGAAAAACTAATATGAAAATGGTCTCTGATAAGGTCCAGTGATAATTACATTCTTAAACATGTTTTTTTTCCTATTCTGCACTCAGCTGGAGGTCATGGCAAGGAGGGCTGATATAGAAAGTCTAAAACTATATTATGTTTTGATTTGATTATTAATAAACTGATTAAGAGTAATTTGATTTCATCACATATTTGCAGATTTTTTTCCTTTATTAACCTGAAAGATCTAAAACTATTTTAGTCATCAGTTCCACCATTTTATTTGCAGACCATTCAGGAAAAATACAAAGATTATAAGAAAGGAGAAAACTGAAGAAAGTGTCTTTTTCAGCAAAATACACATTCATTCATTCATTCATTCGTTCATTCATTCAGCTTCCAAACCCATTTTATGCTTTGCAGGGTCGCTGGGGTCACAATAGCCTATCTCAGATACTCAGGGCGAAGGTGCGGGGGGGGGGGCCGGGTCATCATTCACACACATTCATACACACAAGGAAAGGTGGGCGAGGTGTCTTGGCCAAGGACACAACGGCACATGATCAGGAGAGAGCGGGAATCGAACTGCCAACCCTTCGGTTACCAGACGACCTGTTCCATCACCCGAGCGATGGCCGCCCCCCAAAATACACATTAACTTAACATAAAAACGTCTACAAATCCTGTCAAACTTCATGACATTCACTAATCAATGTATATTGGAGAAAATGTTGTTATTTCTATGTTCATGTTTAAATGGCTCATGTCCGGCGGTGCTGAAAAGCTATGAAACCCGCATTTTACCTCAATTATTCCTCTTTAAATGATTGTAATTCTGTTTCAAAAGTTCTTAAACATTTTAGATGTGTGGATGTATTTGCTCTCAAGGCTTTAATGACTTAGTCCAACACTTTTTTGTTTGACTTTTGTCTAACTTCAACTAAGTACTTCCAGCCTGACAATCGAAAAGCAAATATATTTTCCCTTTAAAACACTGAAAGCCAGACACTAACAGTGACAAACGCATCTGGAAGAGTTCATAAAGCACGTGAATATTGACATTCTACATACTATGGTAGTTCTTTGTTGTGGTGGAAAGGTGGCATTGAAACGGGTTAAACTGGTGCGAGTGTGTGCATCAATACATACCGTCATTGCCTCCGACTTTAATAAAACTGCGTGGAAGTAAATTTAGCGCGGAGAGAACAGAGGTCGTGCATCTTCCTCTGACTCAGGGCCAGACAGCAGCGACCTCATGACATGTATGAGAGGTGACTGTGGATGACAGACGCTAACGGCAGGGCCTTGTATAAACACGCCCATTGAAGACAGCGTCAATCAACGCCCTAGATTAGAGCTCAGGCTATTAGTCAAGTCAGAAATCCTTCATCTCTCCTTCAGCTGAACGGAACGCCGCACTAATTGAAGTGCCGGCGGACTGAGATGACCTGCAGACTAAAGGCCGACAACTTTAAATCATGACACATTATCAGCCACACTGGTGTAAGAGCCAGAATAACTTTGAGATTAAAGTTGAAACGCCAGGCGGTAGAGAGCGAGTCAAGGCCAAGTCGTCTCCTCGCTCAGAGCCCACGGAGGCCGTTTGTTTTTACAACAGTGTCTTCACATGAATTATCGGCTCCCCTAAAAAAAAAAAACAACAGAATTATATCTAACAAGGATTTGAGCGCGCCTCATGGATTTCCTACTAATTGTGTGAAAAGACGCATCAAAAATCCCCTCATGTGGGATTAAATCAACTCGCTGCAATAAGTGTTGTATAAACATCTGGTCTGTGTGTAGTTCATGAAGTCTGAGTGTGTGTGTAGTGAGTGTGTGTGTAGTGATCCTCCGGAGAGACACGCTACCACAGACCAAGTACCAAAAGTGTCGTGTTTTTAGAGTTTCATGGTCAGAGGACAAACATTATATGGACATGAATATATTTATGACAACAAAAGAGGATCTACATGAATCCTACAATGGAAACCCCATCCATGTAATGACAATGGAGGGTGCGATGAGGTTTGATTACCGAAGGTAGAGACCATGACCCTGGTTAGTCAGGTCATTCCAAACAATGAAGTCAATGGTAAAAGCATTACTCATATATTTGTTATAATCATGTATTTATTATTAATACTGCACTTATATAAACTTCATATACATTTTTATAGTACCTAAAGCACTTTGTAATGGCCTCACATTCATCCACCACTGGGGGACACCTTGCTCAAGGACACTTCGACGTGTGGACAGTCGGAGCCAGGATTCAAACCGCCAACCCTTCGGCTGCCATTGCACAACCCACGCTACACACTGAGCCCCAGACACCTGCAGTAAATAATAATAAATCCATAAGTCTCAATTCACAAAAACGAAGCAATGAAAAATGTTTAACTTTTAGATAAACTATGAAAAATATAATATAAAAAAAACCATGCATATAACCAATTAGACACAGTCGTTTAGAATCGTACAACCATATGAAATGAACAGAATTCTCAAAATATAATAAATATAATTCAGATAGGGAGAAAAAAAAACCCTCCTCGGCAGCTCAAGTCCAAAATAATAAATAGTTGTTAAATTCAACCTAATTTCAATCCACTCCAAAATAATTCTATTGAAAAAAACGTAACCTTAATCAACACACAAGCATCCAATAGCTCAAACAATGGTGAATCTTAAACACAGTGGCCTCCCTTATTCAACAATAAGGAAAATGGCGGTGGCGATAGCACTACGCACGCACACGGCCAAGTTCACCAACACTGGAGATAAACACTGGTGTTTATAAGACCTGCATGGGTTTGTTTTTCTGGGTAATTCCCTTTGGTTATTGTTACGCTGCATTTCAGCCCTTATTTGAGTTCCAGTCACGTACTTCGGTCTGACTGCTCGACTGGACGACGTGAGCGCCGCGCTGCGTGAAACCATGCCGGCGGTTGAACAGTGGCTTGGTCTGGGTTGTGTCACAGTCAGCGATGCATTCATGGCATCATCGGCGATCTGGACTGTTTGTTAGGATGAAGGATACAAAACATTCACGCTCAGTCTGGTGCACCAATGTGGGGATGATGTCATCGCAGCGACCTCAGGAACTCACGCTGCCCACATTAGAGCACACGTTAAAAACATCCATAAAATTTTAAATCAAATGACTTGGGAAGATAAAATCTCATTTTGCCTGCATTGTTTTCATCCAATTGAACACAACAATGGTTTAGGAATGAATCCAATTGTAGCCCGAGGCCTGAGGAGAGATACATGAACACACATTAGAATAAACAGAATACAATAAAACAAAACAATAAAACACATGAAATACATTGAAGCATCGGGGGGTTAAAGTGCACATGTGATTCCTATTGTCCCTTGAGTTCACTTTGACAGATCTGTTTTCAGCTGGTCCTTGGGTGTATTTCTGCCGAGGGTGAAACCGCCCGTTTAACGTACTTAAAGATCACAATCCGGTGACACTTGTAACTGCAGCCTCTCTGCGGAGGGTTTTTATTGTGTAACTCGATGATTCGCTGGAGGAAAAGAAAAAAAAAAAATCCGATTCGGCATCTTTCTCAGCGGTTTCAATTTGAGACACACTGACACATTGTGCGACGGCGATTAAATGGTTAAACAGGATGTGAGACGGTAACACAACGCAGCTGCTGCGTGTGTGCGTGTGTATTTAATATACAAGTGACACCTGCGTGGCTTGAAGTTTATTGTTACTTCATATTTTTCCAGCCTGTACTGTAATCCTATACACCAACCAGCCTTTTACTTGTACAGACTGAACAAACTATTGTTCGTCGTCATAAATCTTCCATTCATGCCATTAATAACTACTATGTCATTGGTTTCCAGGTTTAGATATACACAGTGTTGGGTGTAACACGTTACAGTAATCAGATTACTTTTTTGTGTAACGCAGTAATGTAACGCGTTACTTTCAAAATGTAGTAATCCCGTTACAGTTACTAATCTGAAAAAGATCGCGTTACTTTCAAAACAGGAAAACAACTGTACTGTTTTGAATTGTCAGCTGCCAATAAATAGTAGAAACAGGAGGGAAAAAACAGCTGCGCGGAGGTCCTACGTAGGACCCCAACAAACAGCACCTGCAGCGGCCGAGGGGAATCATGAGTTACTCGGCGTTTGGTAGATTTACTCATTATTTCCAG
>JAPTHA010000019.1:107280-123298 GCA_029814585.1 Gymnapogon annona | reverse complement strand
CCATCAGAAATTTGGATCTTGGAGTCAAGATCTAAGAGCGCTGTCTGTGAGTGATGCAAACCAGTATAATGTCCGCAAAAAAAAAAAGATGAAGCTTTGTAGCAGATTCAGATACACTAAATTTAGTTACCATTTCTGAACTTTCAGTAGATCCAGTTGTGGCTTCCGACTGAAAAATAAGTTTCCAATTTCCAGAGAAGCTGATAAGACACAGGTTCAAAAAGTTCCGACCATGGACAACGTCTTGAGTCGTGTGTTCCCTCCCCGAGCTCTGAGAATGATTATTACTCCTACAGTATTATAAGCAGAAGGTAATTTCTGCCTCTGATCCTCTCAATGTGTTTACGTGAGATCAGCCCACTCGGCCTCTCCAGAGGAGCAAGATTACTATCTGCCTCTTGCCGAGCTTCCCCCCCTCCCCTCACCTAAACCCAGTCTCCACATCTGGACTCCTGCCAGCAGCTGCCAGAGCTCCATCACACAGTGTACGCACAGATAAATACATGCAGGAGTAAAGGGAGTAGAGACAGTGGTCGGGGGGAGGTTAGAGTTGAGGAGGGTGGACACTCACATCGCACTGAAAGGGCTTCTCTCCGGTGTGGGTCCTCATGTGCTCGTCCAGTCCTCTTTTCTGGCTGAAGGCCTTGTTGCACTCGCTGCATTTATACGGTTTCTCCTGCAGAGACAGACACAGATACACACTGCATCAAGATGGTGAGCGTCTTTGCTTCTGTTGGGTTGCACCAGTGAGATTTACGCTGGAACTTTTTAATAATGTTGCACCAACCCTGATCTATAGTTCACCTTCAACTAACGTCACAGGAGGTTTAGATTTGAAAATGGCTGCCTTGTGTTGAGATGCACAGAGGAAAGTTAAGGCGCAGACTGTTCTGACAGTACTGGGTTTTTAATCAATTATTTGCTCATATAGATATATGATATTCACTGGCAAAACAGGTGTTAGAGGAGAAGATAAGTAAGTTGATGAGCTGAGGTTTTATTGAGCTGCTGATCACCTCTAGCTCCAACGTGACTACACATACTCAAATCACGTACAAAATGACTGTTCAGACACCAGTTGGCTCCTCCAATCGCTAAATATACACAAACCACTGTCACACGTCTTGCTAATAATGCAGTGTTTGGTTCGTGAAATACAGAGCACTTCAAGTTAATGATTTTCCCTCACTTTAATACTCCTCAGGTCCCGACAGCATGCCAACAGTAAATAAACAATTCCCGATTGATTAAAGACTTGTGAAACATAACTGACATCAATAAACTTAGATTTACTAAACAGAGATTAGCCTTTAAATGTGAAACATTGGGGATTTACTAATTCAGACCCAGTTTGATTGAAATCTATTTTAGGTCGAATTAGTTTTGTTGGTGCACCTAAGTCGTGGGGCATGAGTTGTACAACAAAACACTTCATCCTGCAATACTTCTCCAGTACACATATGGCCAAAACCTGGAGGAAAATCAGTGTCCATAGTGCACGACGGCACATACAACTGTAATGACCCACATATGTACACACACACACACACAAAGAGAAAAGCAAATCCATGCGCAGCACAATGGAAAACACAAGAAGATGTGGAAATACTCCTGTTCCACACACAGTGATACCCTCTCACTTCACACCCTGGTGTTCTCCCTCTGAGTTTATAAAGATATGAAATGAAAGATTGTACAGCCCCTGCAGTAGGGAGGAAATGACCGGCATAGGGGCCATCAAAAACACATGGATTCCTCAAAAGAGTAAGGAAAACACGCCAAAGAAAATCCCTTTGAACGTGTATCAGTGCACTGGCACTCTGGGGCTGTAGAATATCACTCCTCTGTCTCCACACCTCATCAGTTTACCAAAGAACATTTCCTCTGTGCCTTTTGGAGGCCTGTCTCCATGTCAGTCAAAGCGGCTATCTCGCTGTGGGTGTGTTTTCACAAAAACTTTCGCTATGTGCATGTATGCCTATGTGCAGTGGTCGGCCTTCGGAAAGAGGGTGTGTCCTCACATCCGAGGGGGAAAAAAGCGGTGACACCGTAAAGAGTCGGGGAGGAATAAGAAGTGATAGTGGGAGTCGGTTCCCAGTGTCACTCTTCTGGGAAGCTGTTTTTGACAAGTCTGGCTGATAGCAAAGACTCTACCCATTTAAAGCTTAGTTGTCATGGGAACAGGGTGAATGCAGGAAGTAAGGGTCCTGGGAAAGGAGCTATCATGTGGGCGGGGCAAGGAGTGCCCAGTGACACAGGATACAAAAGGCGGTAAAGATCAGGTTCAGTGCATGTGCACATGCGAGCAGGCGCATGTGTGTGAGTGGCTTTACGTATGCAACTGTTTGGGTGCATGTTAAAGGAAACAATGGTAAATGTGGTGTGTGTGAGACCCCCGCCTGGATGAAACAGACCAGCGATGATCTGTGTAATGCAAATTTCCACTTAAGCTTTAACGGGGCTCACTTCCCCCAGTAACGAATTCCTCTCCATAAAGAATGGCTGTTGTACGACAATGAAAAAAAAAAAGAAAAATGAGGGGTTAAAGCTCAAAGGTCAGGAAGCACATGGATGGACTTAGTTGATGTGGTGTACCCAGAATGCATCATTATGACCCTGGTAACATCGAACATCTGTACCTGGTGACCTTCAGTCTTCGGCAGCTGTTCACCCTTTGACCTTTAACCCGACCCTTCCTCTGAATCTGGCCACTCTCTACAAAGAGCACATCTATATAATATGCAAAGATGGAGCTTTGTTTATTTTCTCCTAAAGAGCCTCTCATCTCATGTGACATGTTTAATACGTGGGAATTTGTAGAGCAGCACGCCGACTGAAGTCCATTGTGCTTTAATAGGCTTCAGGGTGTTGGGTATAAACAAACGAACCACAGCGGGTCAGATGTGAAGCGAAGGCCTGATCTACTGAATAGGACTGTGTTCATTTGAAAAGTCAAACTATGTTTAGACCCTGGGAAAAATAACTGTTTAATTCATGATAATCAGCTTAAATCCACAAGGTCTGGAGTTTACCCACAACAAAGTAAATAGTACATCACCGGCACCAGCTTTACATACACTCGACCTTGTCTCCACACTGAACAATACGTTAAATCTACTTAGTTTAGCATCAAAGTTCTGGTTGGATAGCTCAGTTGGTAAGGCACCGGGCTGGTGCATATAGGGGACCCGGGTTCGATTCCCGGCATGAGTATCCAGTGGGTTGTGTCAGGAAGGGCATCCGACGTAAAAACTCCTGCCAAATCAAATATGCGAATTGGATTCGCTGTGGCGAAAAGCCGAAAGAAATCATCATCAGTTTAGTATCAAAGCTGTGGAAGTTGTCAACGTCATGGTGATAAAGGTTCTTAACTACTCTGCTGCGGACGTATTAATAGAAGTGACTGGCCTCCAAAATGGGAGCCAATCAGTGAAAGGTGCTATTCTTAATGCAGTGTTTATTTCTATGTTGCCTCATCACTATTACGTAGCAATGAGGCTAACGGACGTAAATAGCTAACATTTATGACAACATATGGTAAAACAGCATTTGAGTGCACTCTCTATTTCAGGGACAGATTAACCTGTAATGTTGTGAAAAACACAAAATGATATCCTGCACCAGAAAACAGTTATAAATTAGTAGCTGTAATAAAGTAAAATAAGCCCAGGTATTTACTTACCAACACTAATATCAAGTTGCCCCGTTTGCCAGTCCTATAATACAGTGTGAAGTTAAATTAGTTTACTGTTAACGGGATTTGACTCCCGACCAAGAAAACAAGTTACACCTGTACAAATCATCATTCCGCTCTTCAAATACTCAATCAGTTCAAACTAGCCTGGGATTTTATTTAGCTAATAGATGGGAACCTTCCACTGGTTGCTGGATGTTTGAGCTGGGAGTGACTTCTTTCACGCTAACAGATGCAGTGAGTAGCTACTCATGTCCAAAACATATGTTTGATAGAGAGCATAAAAGGTTGGACTTCAATGAAATAACGTCATGTGGTCTGATGAGTCCAGAATGACTGTGTTTCAGAGTTAGATTGTATCAGGGAAAGTTGCAGATGAAGTGGTTACCCAACATGCATCAGTGTCTACAGTAAAAGCCTGTGGGGGTGTCTATGATTTGGGGTAGGGCCAGTCGGTCATGTTTAGGTTCAGCAACGTTATATGTCCAACAGATCACGTTTGACTTGAATGTCGTGAGTGACCAGCTCTGAACATCTGTGGATGTTTTTCTTCCCTGATGACACTAGAATATTCATGTCATAAGATAAGATGGTGATACCAGGACTCGTCAGGCTCAGATTGTGAAACAGAGGTCAGGGTTCAGGGAGCGTGAGAAATCCTTTTCACACATGGATCGGCTGCCACACTGTCTCTGGTGGACTTAAAACTGTCGACACTGGACATGACTGGATGTAGCAGAGGCAGAGGTTCGGTCTGTCATGAAGGTGAGTGGCAAAGACGGGTTCACTTATGAAGCTTTTCAAACATGATGTGAATTTGGTCACAACACCGGTTCAATCCATCTTCCAAAGGTATGTGTGCTGACCCCCATCTACTGCTGGTCATACAATGCTTTATACACCTGGATTTGATGTTTCAGGTGCAGGTTCATCATACAAACTAAAAACAGACGTGCAAAAGAGGGTGTGACGCCATCATTTTCCAATCTCTCCATTTTCCCTCAACACATGGATCCACATAAACTAAGAGGTCCAAATTAAGAGAAATATATACGTTTTGCAAAATATCCGTCTTCACATTGATGGGACATAAAAGATGTTGAAGATTTGTGTTGGGGTTAGGGTTAGGTGTAACACATCAAACATTAATGCTGAATCGCCATCCTTTATTTTCGGACACATCAGTAATAATTTTGAGCTGCTACACAGATAATCGTGACATTAAAAACAGTGATTTTTCAGCCCTATCTTTCTATTCTGTAATAGTGGTGAAGGTAAGACTGTGTTACAGTAACATTACCATGACGACTTATGTGAGTAACCTGCAAGTCTATCAACGAAGGCAGTCTAAACCCCAACAGTGAAGTCATGGCTTGCATTAATAAATGACCTGTTAGTTTTTGATGTGTTTGTTAAGTACCAGGCCTCCTGTTGACGTCCTCCTGTTATTCAGCTGTTGAAATATTAACAGTCTGTCTTCATATCCTAGAACTGTATCTGAAAAACATATACTGTACATCAGAACAATATCAAAAATCTGTCCAGGTCCATAATGTCGGCATCCACATCCATCTTAAATCAGCGTACATTAACAATGAGCTGCAGCTCCTTCGGCCAAATGACATTTGTTTTTCTGAACAGTGACTTCATCTGGCTCTGTTGTTTGTAACTGTTCAGCCCATATTTCAGAGCTACGTGAGCTAAGGCAGATCTGGGAACATTAGGAACAAGACATCCGTCAGTTTAATCAGCAGCTCACTGGAAAATTATACCTGTCTGTTTCTACTGAGACACGTCGACCTGGGCAGGATACTTCCATTATCAACACAATTTAACAGCAGAACACAGTGTTCTGGACAGCATTAAAAGAGAACAAATCTTTGAAATTAAGAGCGCTGACAGGGTTCTACTATCACAGTCAGACCCGCATGAACTGATGATGGAAATCTACAATGAAATACATATCAGGCCTTATTTATCAAAAAAAACACCCATGTCATTTAAAAAGAGCCTGTGGAAAGCTCAACAATTCAAGGAGTGAAGAAGGGAAGACGGGAAAGGAGTGTCGGAACCCAGGAAATGACCCCATGACGTCAAGTACCTTTTTCTTTCTCCACCCCTGGCTCCGAAACACTTTTCACACATTTTCTTGCTAAGGCCGTTGAGACGTTACACACACAGTGCTTTAAACATCTGTGGCCTCAGCTGTTAATCAATTAAAAATCAATACCAAACATGGAACCTATTTTTTTAATGAAACTGAAAAGCTGAGATCAGATGAGACATCACTATCTATTTCTTCATAAACAGACTCACTTACAACCCATGTTGACTTAATAACCTACGAACTACCTGATGTGAATGTGTCTTGAGAAATAGAATAAAGGTAATGATTTTCCAAAGACGAACTGAATTACTGTCACTGAATTAGCTGTGGCTATCCACTCTAAAGCAAACATCAGCTGCTGGCATGTCTTGGCAGTTAAATCAAGTCAACTGCACTGAGTTTTGTCTTGAAGGTGTTTCGACCCTTATCTAAGTGGCTTCATCTGCCGGCGGACTAGCCAGTCCAGTCCTGCATGAACTGATGAAGCCACATGGATAAGGGGCAAAACGTCTTCAAGACAAAACGCAGTCCAGTTGACTTGATTCAGTTGCAGAGAGATCAGTTGCTGATTTGTTGGTAGGGAAGTAATAGCAAATATGTTCCTGCTACCATCAATCTAATCTTAATACCAACACAAATCTTATCTCAAGATAGTCTGGATCATTTCTCTGTTGTGGTTGTGATTTTAGGGTTTTCAAATGCTTCTGTGTAGGTTGTTACACAGAACAGTGATGAAAATCAAAACAATAATCACAGACTTCATGATCCTATCGTTAACAAATAACAACATACACATTGGCATGCACGCACAAGCATCACAATCAATGTTATTCAGGTTGTCTTAGTGCCAGAGTGACGTACAGCAAAACACGGGTGTCAGTTACTGAATAGGGAAACAGGAAGTCCCATATTTGTCCCAAAACTATTACCAATCTGGGGGACACCACGATTAGGACTGGGAAACACTGAGGATGTTGTTACTCTATTCAAGAAAAAACATTATATTTAAAGATGAAATTACTCCTCACCTTTGCCACAACTGCAACTTAAGAAGCTGGAATTAAAAGCAAACAATAGCTGTGACTGAGCTGAGAAGATTAAAGAAGACTGATTAAAGACCTCTTGATTTGATCCATCAAAGGAGATACTTGACTTAAGTCTTAGATGGGTATTAATCTGGGCCCTCCCAGTTCATTTTTTAATTCCAAGTTCTCAATCAACAGTCTCACACCAAAATGTCTCTGGATAGATTTGGACAGACAGCCAATCATAGCAGTGGTCAATGGCCCAATTGTGGACAGGCACTCACAGGTTGTAGCCAATATCAAACCATATGTGACCCCCCGTTACAGATAACAGTTGTGTATGGGTTTACAAAATCCAGGCTCAGTAGAGATCAGTGTGAACGGGAGCAGTGCCAGACTGATCAGACAAATGTGTCTGGTTCCCAGACTAAATTTTGAATCACCGCAATTTAATTCATGTGAGATCATGATGACTGTTAGTAGAGTAGACGAATTAAGTGTTCATTAGAAATGACATAATATAAGTGCAATGGAACAAGACCATGTGACTGCAGGCAAATAATAACGCCACGCTTAAGTGGAGTGATTATTTACCTACAAGTGCAAAAGATGAAACTTACTCGAGTGTGTGTGCGGATGTGCATCTTCAGGCCATCGTTCTTGCTAAATGCTTTGTCACAGTATGGGCACTGGTATGGACGTTCACCTGGGGAACACAGATCGGTGGTGTTATTGTTACATTCTGCTTTAAAACAGGGCAGAACAGGAGAACATACTTGACAAAAGAGAAGTGAACTTTTGCACCTGGAACATTTGCCAATATTCACCACATACACATTGAACAATTCAAAGATATTCTGGACACATGTGAGACTGTCAGGTAAAAATGGAAACTTCCATCTCAGGTATGCTAACAGAGTACCCCCCAGGGCTTTTACCTTGTGTGCTGATGCCCTTGGTTTATGATGTAATGCATATTTGACCTCGCTACTGGTAAAGCACACATCATAACTTTCTACCCGCACTGACTTTCCACTGCAGAGAAAAGGCCTGTGTTTTCCAAATTATGGCTTTCTATCTGGGTAGGACTAGCCAACGCTTTAGGAGCACGTCCGAGCCTTATCCCGCATGGATCAAAAGCAGTCCAAGCTCCTACAGATCCTATCTGAGCACATAGCAACGATGACAAAGAGGACGTGACAGGCTGTCAGTCAAACAGTCCGCTGACACATGGATCTATTTACTGAGTGCTGATTCACAGACCAGATAGGAGTACCAGAGCTGATTACTAATCTATGGACGGGATATGATGTAACCTGTAGAACCACACCAAAATTAAAGGTTTAGACTGGAAATCAAATTCATAACTGACAAGAAAACATTTTAGTGCAATAATTGCTTAATTTATTTTATGTCTGTAACCATCATTCAGCAAACTAGACCAATGTATGTCCCGAAAAAATAATACAACAGGGAATCAATCATATGATATTAGAATCTGTCTCCTCTGAATTACATATATTCCTGAAGCGCACAATTAAATGAATCATAGCTAAAAATAGATACGTACGTCTACACACATGTGCAGTATAACGATCTCATTTCTTATCCGCCTCATAAGAACATAATCTCTCTTCGGTGACTGATAGATGAACATGCAAGCAAGTAACTTTATTGATGGGGGAGATGTTTTGCCCCTTTAAATACGGAGGTTAATTAGCTGTGTTTCTTTGGGATTCAAATGCAAAGATGCTTATTAAATCAGAAAATCCATCTGGGGAATATATGAGTAGAGTAATATTATCCCTCTACTATAAACACAACTGTGTTGGAGGAATATTTCTCCATTCTTTCCTACAAAAATGTGACAACAGCTGTTATGCTGTAGACACACACGTCCGGGTCTAAACCCACCATAAACCTATGAGAGGGCTTCAGAAGGGCACAGTGACGAGCGCAGTGACACAAAGTAATAAACGAGTGACCTCAAATCGGTGCGGAGAGGGTTAATGTGACATATGTGAACCGATTACACATACCGAAGCATGTGCAGAGGGCAGCTCTGTCCCAAAATCCCCTTCTGTGCAATTTCAGCCTCTAGGAAGCCTTTTGTTGACAAACAGGAAAATCTGAATCCCAGATGTGTTTTGAGACAGACGAGAGCAAATCCTATGTCTTATGTAGCATGTGTGGTATCGGGTTCAGGCCCTGCGCTAGCCTTGGGGAGTCCTGGGGAAGGCATTAGTGTGCTAATAGCACCGGAGTACAGTGTGCCAGTATACTCTGTGGCTTGGATCACATCCCTCCCAGGAGCTGGCTATTGTCAGTTAATACACAGCACAGACAACCACACCCTTTCAATACAGAGGCTTGGATAAGTGCACACCAATTCACCTACTTAACCTCTACTCTCTGGTTCTGGACATGTGCGCCTCATCTGGAAAATGCTAACCAGAGAAAATGATGGCATTCAATATTGTAAAAGAGGTCCTTCATAAACATTGGTACTTAGATAATATGAGATAATACGTCCATCTTAGTCTGAATAAAACAATGTAAAAAAAATCTTTTGTCCCGACAGTCGTGCTTTTTTAACTAGGTTTAACCTGCTCAGAATAAAACAAGCGCAACTCAATCCCTTGGTGAAACAGCAAATAAACAAATGCTACTTGGAAACCTAAGTAGTAACATTCTTGCTACATTGGCCTGTGCTATTCGTGCGAGAGGGTTAGTGTGTGTTCTGCTGAGTGTTACTGTAACTAGAAACCCTCCACTTACTCTCCAGATTGAGCCAGATTGTTTGGGGATTATGAGGGGTGGCTGCAGCACTGAGCCGGGGCTTTATGTGTGCGGAGATGGTAACTGATTTAGCATGTGTTGAAACAGTACACCATCTCTTTGACCCTGGGTGTCTCCCCCGCCCCCCTGCTGTGGCCCTCACACTCCTTGTCTGCTAATCGATCCGTTTGGCACCCCTTTTGCGTTGTATGTGTGCGCGTACGGCTGGTGTGTCTGGTTAGCAGATGGTGGGCTTTGTCGCTGGCCTGCGTTTGTGTTATGGAGAGCGCTTTGTAGCTTCGGGCTCCGGTCTGAAAGACATTAGCGCTGTCCGTCAGAAATTAATTCCCGGCTTCCTCCGGTTCAGCCAGATAGCGGCCCTCTACTGTCCTTCTCTTTGCCCTGTGCTTGCATGCCGACAGGGGCCGCTGAGGTAATGTGATATCAGCGTGTTAGATATGATAAGACGTTGCCTTTGATGAGCCATAGGAACGCTCAACAACTTTTACACTTGACCTTTCCATTATAGCCAGGGTCTCGGTAGATTTCTCCAACTTCCTAAAACAATTCTCCTACACTCGACCATGTGATGATACCTGTATTAGACACCTCCACACCCAGGCGTTGCCACAAACCACCACAACGTGCAGCCTGCATGTCCATACGGCTCAATCTAAAGCATCTGGGCATTGTTCTAGAACACGAGAGGAGTCACAGCTGTCCACAGTGAGACACTGTTCATCATAAGGGCAGACGTTAATTCGGTACATGGTGATTTTACTACACAAGATTGTAACCATGACCACAGTCAAGACAAACAATATCATCTGTACGCAAATAGGTTCAGTGATTCCAGAGTTCCACCAGATGTCCATGCGAGGGGCAGTTGTTCTTCTCGTGAGATGGCTTGAAACAGCAATGTGTGGGTTTTTAAGACATCAAAATATGACTGTGCATAGTCACCATAACAAATAAGACAACCATCAAGGCAATTAGTATCCTGTATGTTGTGCCAGGCGGTGTGTCTAAAAAAATTAAGACTACATTTTCCAAGAACAAGGTACATCGAGCGAGCGCTGTTTTCATTTTCCTTTACTGAAAATGACTGCAATGTACTTGAGTCTCACTGTAACTTAAACTTCAGTTATTTGCCTCACAGAAAAACCCCCGAGGAGCATGTTTCCATGTGCCACAAAGTCGAAATTACACCACGCAAAACAGACAAAGTGAAAATTCACATGGAACGTAATTTTACTAAATTTGATGCCTTTACATAATTACACTAATGTTTCAAAACGTACGTGTCAGCAGCTTTCCGTTCGGTACGCCATAATACACCCAACCCGTACATAAGCATGTACCCGAGTAAAACAGATCTACTGTACTTGTCACGTGTAGTCCAAACCCCCCCACCCCCCCCACCCCCCCCACTCCCTTTTCTACATCACTGAAGAAAACCAGACACTGAGTTTTGGTCTATTGGTATATTATTTATATAACCTGATAATAACAGAATACAGCGTTTGCCAGTACTGATTACCCTGTGACCGGGGTCAGACAGACTTGTTGATTTGTCAGCGTGTGTGCGAATCCACAGTTTTCTCCGATCGGTTCCGTTAAAGCTGTCATGTATTACACAGCAGGGTCTTAAATTAATTCAATAATTAGGTGGTTGTGAGGAAAATTTCACCGTCTGTGTGCTGCTCACTTCTGTCTGTGTTCCTTGATAAATTGAACAAGTACTGTAGTGTGTTTAATACAGCCCGTCGCTAACAGCTGCGTGGAGTTAATACACACCACTGGTAGCTGTTTTTAGTTTTATTCCCTCTCATGTTTCTGCTTGTTCAATTTCCAGGAAAAGTGTGCTGGTTATGATTGTGAACAACCAAATTAAAGTTAATATATGTGTTCCATTTGTCTGTTAAAGCGCAATGGCACAACTAGGACACGCTCCTCACACGTTTTCAATATTACATTCACAGAAGTTTACCCTATTTACATGGCAATAATAACAATCCATGTCAAAATTCAACAAAGTAGATTTTATCTGCTGATCAAAAGTCAATATGTGCCAAAGTAACCAGTCCATATTATGCTCAGCCCAGTCTGTTTTTCTCAAAATACACCTTCAACCATGTGTGCACCAATAAAAACTGAGAGTCCGTAACTAGATGAGTCTCCAATAATATAGTCTGAACTTAAAAATATAGTATGGATAAACTTCTGGTGCATGTCATGTAGTGTGTTTAATTTAATACATCGACCACGTAATACAGCTGTTTTCAGTCTGTTGTTGTAGCTCATTCATTTGAAGAGTTATCGTCTCAGTCACTGCAGGTGTGTGTCTCTCCTTTTCAGCAAAATTTACAAGCGGAACAGGAGGACGACACATAGACGATAAAAGCTCTGTTCAGCAATAGATAGTTTATACGCAATGAAAAGCTGAAGGGCTCATATTTTGAAACGGTTAATGGAGTGCAGAAAAGAACAATGTAGTGCCGTGAACATTGGCTCCTCTGCTGCCGAAGTAAATGAAGACCTCAGCACAGCAGTTGCACAAGACGAGACAAGCATTTTGTGACTTACTATTAATGGTTCAATATGTTACGTTTGCATGTGGTCGTGTTTATGTTTGTAGTGTTTGTTGGGCTGCGAGTGAGTGTTTGTTGACTTTAGATAACTCTACTTATTGGCTGATTTCTGAGTCACTTCCTCATGTCTATGAAAAGTGGCCTGCCTGCATTGTTCCTTAAAACATTGTTTAATACATTTTTATCATTCCATCTTAACTGCACTGAGTGTACTCTGTTGTACAGATGTTTGTGACGCCCTTTTCCACGACTTGTCCAAAAGTTTCTGGGCTTATTTATTTTTCCCAAACTTCTCCACACTTGCATGATTATTACAGGCTTTTCATGACTGTTTAGAGAACGAGCTCAGTCTCATAATTAAGGGTTAAAATGCATAGAGCAGTATTTGCTACAGTACACATCATGGGCCGGTACTGATCACGGTGCCCAAACATGACATGTCCGATGATGTCAGTATGACACCGAGGCGCTGCATTCTGTCAACGTTTCCCCTGGTGCAAATAATTTTCATGACCCCACTGCAGTTATTTACCACATCATGGCAGACGCGGTGGGAAAATCTACTCTCACTGCGCTGTGATGTGGAGAAGGACACATTTTCAGAGTAACAAGGCCAAAAAGAATAATTTAGAAAATGATAGAAACATCAATCATGCCTACCGAGTTCCACGGCGTCTCCGTCCAACTTTTTGACAGCTCGCATTATATGGCAGGACGGTTGCCGGTGATCTCATGGAGGCTTCTCTCTGTGGCACTACAGCTAATTTGTCTGAGCTCAACATGATGTACTACTAACCAAATTAAATTACCACCAAACCCAAGCCAAATATACAGTTCGTGTCTGACCAACTACTTAATACTTTCAAGTGTGTGTTTTCACGTCTCTTTCTCACTTTAGCCGCTGCTCCCAGAACGCTCTTCAGTGTACGACTGTAAAATGATAGGGCGAGGAAATCTCCGGGGAATTTTGAGAAAGTCCTCTGTGTTTAGCAGGTAAATAATCAATGCTGACTTGTTCCTGTGAAGCAGGAAGACAAATAAGATCATGCTTTCCTGTCTGCCATGCAGAGAAGCTGCTGATTTAAAGCCCTTTTACCTCAGCTGGTGGCCCTCTTAAAGACCTTTCCGACCGAAAAAAATAGGCATCTTAAAAGTTTTACTCACATTAACGGGCTGATTTTATGCTTCCACGTTCGTCGTACAATGTAAACCTCTACAGATGAGTTACACGAGTTTTGTGCGTGTCGGTGAAATTACTCTCCACTGTTTGAGAACAAGATGAGTCTTGTCAGGATTGTTGCTCAGGGAACGACCAACACTTTTAACCAAAGCTTATTTTTTCCTCCCACACAAAAACACAACAAACAAAAAAATCCCAGTCTATAGAATGAGGGGACAGATTTACAGCCAGTCAGGGTCAAGGGTCATCCGGCTGGATGCTTTCTTGGAGTGGTCTTTTCTCTTTTTACTCCTTTCTTTCTTTGAGGTGTCGCCTCGGCTCCCACCCCTCCCCCAGCATTCCTCTCTTTTGTTTATTCTATATAAATACAATCAGACTGGGCCGCAGCCCACACTGGTATACATTCACTCTTTCTGTTGGTTTGTCCTTCACACATACACATGTACGAAAACACGTACACACAAAGCTCATACGTACACAAATACAATGGGAGCTGTTGACAAAGCGTGGTGGGCTTGTCAAAAGGCCATCGTCATGCCACCCTTCAAATATAGACACACATTTTGACACACTGTCAACACCTGGGCCAACAGTTTTATGATTACACAGAAACGGACGGATTAGATGCATGTAGTTGAATCCAATCTAGGAAGTACAAACACAGTAAAAACACAGATCTGAGGCCGTTTTTCTCTCTTTCTCTTATAATCACTCTGTGGTTTTGCACTATCTGATTGGTCACAAAAATCCTCTATCATCACCAACTAATACAACGCCTTGCTTGATAAGTACTGATTGGTTCTTTATTAATTGTGGGTTTTTTGTTTTTTTTTTGATTGTCTTTGTTTTTCTTCAAATGATGAAAAATTACATTTCCGCATTAGATCGATTAAGCTTATCTGAATCTGTAAAACAAAAAAGAACCATTCACCACATTGGATTAATCCAATTTATCTGATTAAATGTTGGAACTGACAGTAAATAGTGCAGAACAGTCCAAATGTTTTGCATTGGAAATTTCTATTTTAACTGCTGATGTATTTCAGTTCCAATTATTGGTTATTGGTTTCCACCATTAGTAATAATCTGCGCTGGTATTGAAAAACCCGAATCAATTGATCCTCAGTCCAAAAGCAAATCAAGAAGCAGCACTGGAGCTGATGGAAGGAAGCACTATCTAATGGGAATCTTTATGATCTACATTTTAAGTTAATTGCAAAACAGAAACATGGCCTGGCATTAAAACTCCTGAGTGTACGACACAGTCAAACAAAAACACAGTAGGGCCAAGAAAGGAAGACGCATGCGAGAAAAAGAAGGATGAAGCAGGAGTAAGGAAACAGAGGGAGGCAGCCGGGAGCAGGCAGCCAGTACGAGACTGAATGAAAGAGTCTGGAAGCCAAGAAGTGTGTGTGTGGCCGTGCCAGGCCTCTGCACCAGTCTGTTGGTAAGGAAACGCACAGGAATGTGTAGCTTTCCAGTTTAAGGCAGTTTAATGAACATCCAGGGCTCTATTTTTTGTGTGGGTGCACAGACTGGAGCACACAGAGAAACGGCATGTTGGAATTTTCTTAACCTTATAATGTGCTTTATCCATTCATGTGGGGAAGGAAGGACAGCGCCGTGTGCATGATGGAAGCACGTAGCGAGAGGTTTATTAAGAAATGAGACACAAGGCATCATTCATACCGCTGTCCTGTGCAGCCACGGACACTACTCTGACTCTCCCAGCTGATCATAATGACAGCTGGTGGACGTTCACTACTGACCTGTGTGGCTGCGGATGTGGACCCTTAGCGTGCCATTGCTTGCAAACTTTTGTCCGCAGTACGGGCATATCTTCTCCTTCTCCCCCGTGTGGGTCTGGAAGTGAAATGATAAGAACACACATATGGTTGTCGTTATGAAAAAACATTTGTAACATTCATCCTCACATCCTTCCTACATTACAAAGTTAAATGTGACCGATGGTGATAGTCAAGACTCAATGTCAGAACGCATGATTTTCAGACAGTTATCATCGGTGCGTGGTCAAAAATAGAAATTCAATAGTGGAAGGTTGCCCGTGTATACATACTTAGTACAGAAATTACATTATTATACAGCGATAGAACTGTATTCCAAAGTAAAGAATGTTATATGCAACATACACGTACAAATATAGTCAGATTAGTGACGTTGTTTCCAAAATATGAATGGACTGGACATGTTTTAAAATGAGTAGTTTCCTCATCCGTCTCACTTATCTCCATCCATGATGATTGCATGTACACTGATTTCTATGCAAAGGAAGCAGGTCACATTTGACACAGAAATCCTCTTGAGTTGCTCAGTGCGTCAATGATGTCTCCTTCACAGTCAGCAGTGCGTAACTTCAGTTCACTAAGGTACCAAACGACTAGCTCAAAATTCCAACATCAACAAAAACGTAATTACAGATATTATTAGATAGATATATTGTATACATTGTATATTGTAATTATAGATGTTATAGTACTGTCTACACTAATATATAGTATTTTCACTGTTTATAGTACTGTTTACATTGATACGTTGTCCATCTTATTTATTTTTATTATTTATATTGACAGTGTGTGTTGTCATATTTGCACTGCAGTTACTCTCGGCTACATCAACTGTGCA
>JAPTHA010000019.1:51650-86354 GCA_029814585.1 Gymnapogon annona | reverse complement strand
GGAGGCAGAAAATTACACCTTAAATTCCTCTTCTGGAAGCCTAGGGACACATGGATTTCTGTGGCTATCGATGTTCTTGTCCTTGTAGAAACACAGACTGAGCCAGATGCAGAAACAGACAAATGCTATAGCAAGCACTGTGTTGGTATTTGGTGGCATTTGTGTGAAAAAAAACAGTACCGTTTCTCAGTCATTTATAATAATCTTCATTTTGTTTAAGTAGGTGAACCGTCTCAAAGCTGGCTAGACTATTTGGCATTGAAATAAAGAATTGGCACCGTGGGGGAAAAGTAACATTTAAGCATAATGTCACGTACTGTCTGCTAAACACTATTACACACAAAAAAACAGGTCTGAAATATGCGAGAGCTCAAATTGTGCAAGATCTGCGGGCCCCTTTCTGAGGAGCTCAGGTCTCTGTAACGGGAGGATAGAGTAGATGAAAAGATGTCAACGTCCTGTGTAGAATCACTGGAATGTCAAAGTGCTGATAATGTATCTGCCCGGCCATGCAGGTATGAAGATCAGAGACCCTGCTGTAAATCGCTACTGGGGGACCCGCCTCATTTGCCAGAGTATCACTTCAGAGGATTTGCACTCATTTCAAAGCCGTTCTGCGGAATTTCCCTCAATTATGAAAAGCCTGTTACAAATAAAGAGGTGAATGAAAACGAAAAAAAAACCCACCAAGCTGTTGATTGTAATCCTCAGTGTCGATGAGGATTGTACAATGCTCAAGTGGCAGGGGTGTGTGAGACTGTGTTTCTAATGCTGTCCTATTTTTCTAGCGTTTCTCACTAATGTGGTTGACTAATATCTTGTTGCCATACTGCAGCTTTTTACAGATGACGTAGAACAAGAAGATGCACGGTTGTGCAGGTGAAACATTTTCGGAACATTAAAAGGCTGAGATCAAAGCTTTCGCTGATTGCCGAGTCTGATCTGTGGCCAGGGCTCCGTGGGGACTGATCGCTTCACTGCCCCCGGGTGACACCCTCAGTCCCACTTCTTCATTGTTCGCCGTCTGTCTCCCATTTTTGGGAGGTATCGTGCAGCTTGAACCAGCTCCTTTGGTGCCGTGCTCCTGTTCAAGCAGAGCTCCACCTCCAATTCTTAAATGGCCAGAGAGAATGACTGGGAAGGCAGAGCGGTGAGGGCTGCCTGACAGATGCACAACAGGGTTTTGTTTCAGGTCCCCTCTGATCTTTCTGACTGACCGACACGTGTAGAGTGGCCAGCAGAGATTTTGTGTGCGTAAAGTCTACCGGTAACCGAAGCTGATGAGTGTTAAGTGAAGGTGTCAGGACAGAATGGGACAAATGTTTAGTGAATCACCTCATTTTCTACCCCCTCCTTTTGCCTTCTTCGGGGTTGCAGCAGTTGTTTGACACTCTGCTCTGGCATTTCTTTGATGAGGGTGAGTGAAAAGGCTTGTCTTGAATTCAGAGCCATGTGGTTGTCTGGTCAGGTTGGTGACTCAACACTACTCAGTTTCAGGGATGTTTTGTCTTCCTCTTTGCCCTCATTGACTCATATAACACAGTATTTTGTTCGCGCAGATTGAAAACAGATTACTCTGTGAAATTTTTTGCTGTGGGAGCAAGTGAAGTCGTTGGAGTTGTCTGAAGGCCAGAGGTCAGGGTTCATGAGTCGGGGCAGTCAGGGGTTGGAGCCGAGTAGAGTGAAGGGAGAAGAATTAGAAATTTCTGCAAAGGTCTTCAGTTATAATTCAGGATCTCTCGGGAGTTCACACCCACTTAAAATAGACCGTCTTTTGTGATATTTTTATCCTTTTGTCAGAAAAAATTAAGCCTCACCACATTATTGGCAATTTATAAGGGTGTACTTAAGAATATTACTTTCACTCTAAGCTAAGTATTAGGTGTGGCTGTTGGTAGACGTATGCCTGTGCTGTTACTTGCCTTTTTTTGTGTTTAGCTGATGGAAGATGAGACACTATTCTCACATAAGCTCTTGAGGATGTAATTAGGTCATTTTCTCATCTTTAGCAGCAGGAGCTTCTCACAAGGAAAGTTTTTTTTCAGTTATAAGCCATTTGATATCCCCCTCCTGGTGTCACGGTTTCTCTTCTAATCCAGTGAAATTGATTCTAAACCAAAAGCGTGTTAAACAGAGTCTTAGTGCGTTCCTCTGATTGAATAAGGTGGTTTAATGTGTTGTCACCTCCAAAACTATGCCAGGTACCTGAGGGTTTGTTTTTTGTTTTTTTGGGGGTTTTTAAATGAGGCTGCTGTGCATTCTGTCTTATTTTTTCATAGTTGATTTATTTCTTCAGAGAAGGAAGAATGTTGTTTATGAGTTCCTTATGGAGAAGTATCTCATTAAAATTCCTGTGCACCTCCCTCGTCTGAGGTCGGTGAGTCACACCGGCCTTCTTTGATGACATCATATTGTTGTTGAACCCTTTTCCTCTTGGCCGACTGGCTGACCTCTGCCTGTGTTACAGAACCTCGTCATTACTTGCCTTGTGCTGCCCACATTCTGGCAAACGCATACTTACTGCTTTCCACTGGGAATTTTTCAACAGCGCTTTGGTCTATTCCTTCCCACTCTCTCAACACACTCACACATTTTCTACTGCCTCCCCTGTGTTTCCCACTGAGGTCTACATGTAGTCATGACCTTCTGGACAGTGCATGCGAAGGATTTTGCAACCACCTGTAATTTTCTTCTATGAGGCTTTGACACAGGCTGTATTCCCCCCCCCCATTTTTCGGCTATGCACCTCCTCCCTCCTTGCCGTCTAAATCCAGACTGGAGCCTGTTAAAGGTCTAATGAGATTAGAGTTTATTAGACAGTGAGTCGGCACTGCTCTCCCCTCTCGTACTGCTGACTCTCATCCTGAAGAAACAAAACTCTTTATTTAGTGCAACTAGTATCTCTGGTAACTTGGCTCTAAAAATTTGTGTAATGCTGGCTTAAGTCTTCCTCCACTGCAGCTGCAGTTCATTGTGCTAATGTCTTTCAACATTATGGTTGGAGACTTACTGATGTGTCATTGCTCCTGCCAGGTATGTACATTCTTTTTCACATGCAAAATCATCTTAAAATCTGGGTTGGAAATGCACTCACAGCACAGCCACACTAATACAGGTATTTTGCAAAATATAGATTTTTTTTAAATTAAAGCCTCTGCCCAACTTTATGAACTTCTAAACCTTCTGAGTCTTGTGTCTCTGGCCTCCAGTGTCCACAGCTTAAATACTGCCAGAAACAGTATGAGGTATTTCCATCTTTTTTTTTGTACAGAGAGATTTAGAAAAAAAAATGTCATGTGGACAGTTTTTGTTTGTCTTCCATTTGTTTCTGCTGGTTTTCTCTCTTTCTTTACCATTCTGGTGGCGAGTAGTGCTGTGTTGAATAACCTTCTTAGAGTTTGGGTTTACATCATCCCAAGCAGAAGTTCAAAAGGCTTAATCATGTGACTCAGTTGCTGCCTTGTTGCCTCTTCATTGTAGGACAACACTGCACCCCTGATTAAGGGTGCACAGCTTTGCATCTTTGTCATCTTTGGCCTTTTCTACATTGAGCTTTTTCCAATCTCTGCACATAGCACCAAGAATTGTCTTTTATTTCTCGGTCCCCTTTGATCCAGTTTTCCCATGTAGAGGAAGATCTTTCACTTTAGAGTCTTTCTGAGGAATGCCATGAGTAGTAGTAGGTCACTGTTTCGCCTCTAAACACTGGGCCTGTCTAGTCTCGTCCCACTTGCCCGTTCACATTCACCTCCTTGAGTCAAAGCTCTTAAGTATCAACATGTGTTTACACGTACTGTCTGCCTTGTATCTTATACATACTATGCATTTTCTTCAACGCGGTTATAATGACAGATCTTATGTGTCCATCGCGCACACGTCAGATCTGCAGATTTGTTGATACCGATAGTCAGGCATACAGTGGTGTGTCTGTGCACTTTCAAGCCCCACGGCAGGCTGTGCTCTAACAGCTGTCTTGTTGTAAGTCATCATCTTCATCATCATATTGGTCTACTTTTCAACTGCAGTTTTGATTCTTGCCTTTGATGACACTGTGAAGGTTTATTTCATGATTGTAGTTATCTTTGGTGCATTTACTATGGGATTGCGTGTGGTCCACTGTGGTTTCTTATGCCCATCTATCATCCCTTGTCAAGTTTGTCAACGAGACAATAGTGAAGGAAGCAGCATGACCTTTTCTTGCCACAGTGCTGTCACACCTGGCCAATGACAGCCTTTCTTTAGCAGTCATTGTATGCTCATTGAAAATAAAAAATGCACATGGTTACATGGGTAGGGTTAATGATGGGTTTTCACAATAGTGAATATGAACTTTGAAACTGTAGGAGCAGCGTCATAGAGAAAAATGCTATAAAAACAAGGAGGCATAAACAAAATGATAAGAACTCACAACTGGCAAGTTGTCCAGGGTGCCCCCCCCTGCCTTTTCTCGTGAGTAGCTGGGATAGGCTCCAATGACCCTGCAAAGGATAAAACGGGTTTGGAAGATGAATCAGTGAATAAGATCTTGCACAATTCCACTTGAAGTGTTACGCTTCATCATACTATTATCAATCAATCGATCAATTTTTTTTTTATATAGCCCTTATTCACACAGCAGGTCTCAAAGGGCTTCACATGACCGCAGATGGCACTCATAATGCAACTCAAATGACTGCACTGTTTAATATTATCTAAGCACTTTCGGCTACATTTCTTGTATGAAAGGTGCTATACAAATAAAGTTTTATTTGTTACTGCATGGGAAGTTACATGTTTTCTGTAGAATTGATTAAGTTAATTGCTTTGTTTGCTTGACAGCCTATCATGCATTGTTTCTCTGCCCTAATTCCAAGCAGGTCCTAATACCTGCCTGTCCTGAAGAGAGCAGTTTGACCTCTAGCCTCTGTTGAGGGTGGTGGCCCAGAATTGGTCATCCATGGGCTGTTTGACTGCTGGCATGTTAAGTGTTTGGTTCCCATCCCTAAGGCAGAATCATGATTTGCAGAGAGTCCTGTTTTCAGTTGTTTGACCCCTGACCCTAGAACTATTACTGACTATTGATATACCTTCTGGCTGCAGCAGCTGCCTCAGATTCACCTGAAGTTGTGTGGTCCCTGACCTTCTTCTAAGATGAGAAAGAAATTTCTTGGAAAAATGTTTTCCTCAAATCTCAGTCCGTTCTGCGTATTTGCAGCTCTCATGCCTTCAGAGCAGTTTCCTGTTTTTCTCTTATGGCCCAGAGGTGCAGTTAATCTGCATTTGTCCCCATGTTGGCATCTCTACCCCAGCTGTGAGAGAATATCTAGCACTGCAGCATTCTCATAGTGACTGTACAGTGTATCGTCTACCTCTTTGTTCACGTTTTAAATATGAAGTGTGAACGTTGCATTAAATATCCAGCCACATTCACACAGCATAGGCGGCTGTAAAAATAAAAATTTTATTGGCAGTGGTAATTGTTGCCTTTTCCATCCACTAAAAAAAAAAAAATTAAAGTGATGATGAAAAACATTTAGACAGTATGACTTAACAGTCTGGACATCTCTGTGGCGTCAAAATACTTCCTTATTAATTGTTTGTTATGACAGATTTTTCCTTGATCCAAAAAATGCAGCTACTGTATTTCAAGTTGAAATACAGTAGCTGTATTTTTTGACGTGACGTGAGTGTCGTGAGTGATAGACAGTAGAAATTTTCAACTGTCCATCACTCACGACACTCACGTCACACTACAAGTCATACATTTCCACAGGATTCACAAGGCTCTGTTTTGGATGCTTTTTCCACGTCTAATATACCTTTGCCCTGGGCACATGTACCAAGAATAATCTCTACAGGCAGCTTTTTAAATCGAACACATTCCCTGCTGTTGGCATAAGTTGAACTTTGTCGTGATGTGAAATGATTATTCAAGACTCTTATGAGCTTCGGTCACAGACAATCTCAGCTTGATACACTGGGCGAGGAAGATAAAATCAGTGTATTAATAATTGATCATAATGCTTCTGTCCTCTGGATGCTGCTTGAGAACATTATATGTCCATTAAATATCTGCAGTCAGCTTCAGAAAGACAGTTAGTCATTCTGAACTCGAGCAGTTATTTGCAACAGCTCATGAACAGCTGGTATAGACGACAGACTTGATCGTGGGTCAGAGTTTCAGTCAAATGTACTTTAGTCTTGCCGACATACTCATGTGATGGCCACATTTCTCTCTCGATGTAGATTCCTTGTAACACTTGCAGTAATGTCGTTCATGTTATGGAAAATGATGTTAGAATTTGGGCTACTAAATGCTTGTTTCTTCAGTTACACCACATGTGTGAGGTCTTCTTTAGTGACAGCTGGTGATTAGTTGTTGAAGTGGATTTGAATTATTGAACACGTTGACAAAGACATGGGGTGGGGACTTATTAGGTGGTGAGGTTCACACGACCAGAAGGAAGCACTAGAGATTTACATCCCCTCTCTACTCCCATCAGAACTCTTGTGATGAGGTGAAAATGCACTTTGAGCTGAGTTGCTGTGCACAAACACACACCCTGGCCTGGGTGAGCTTGGCTTGACGAAACCAGGGGCAATGTTTGTTTTAATGAGTCACAGACTGATTTTAGATCCATGTGGGCCCATTATGCAGTCTAGAGTCACAAAAACACAGGTGTGTAGTGAGTACACAAGCTGCCTTGTGACAACACTGTGTGGAAATGTCACCTAGGTTTAAACCAGCCGGGCTGTATTTGTATTCTGAAAGGTGTGATCTCTATGCTGATCATGTTTAGCAGAGGCTTGGCTCCCACATATATGGGCATCCTGATTAGTTTAGAGACGCCAGCCTCTGCCTCTCCTTTCCCCTCCAATTCCTAATGGTATTACTACACTCACATTTTTGTGATGTGTCAGCAGAACTGTCCTTTCTGTCTTGTTTATAGTAGAGAGGAGCCAAAAAACAATGGCAGAAAGCAAGGGGAATGACATATGATAAAGGTCATGCAAACTGGGAATGTAGCCATTCGTGGCTGGTGCCAAGACTGCACAATACAGTAAGAAAAAACTGACAGCACAGTGTTTTTTTTAAGCCATATTTGTCTGTGTCTAAAAAAATACACCAGGGGCCTTGAATGGTTCTATTCAGACAGAAGAAATCGTTCCAGAAATATAATGTGATTTTTTTATGCATAGAAATTTAAAATGATAATTTTTAAAAAGCTGAAATGATTCTGAGCAGCTGCACATTTGGTTTCAACACACCAAACACCAAAGCAGATGGGCACTGAAAGTATTTTTAACTGCATAAGCCAAGCATTTATGGGTTAGTAGTATCAATATTTTGGATTTGAGTCCTTTTGCCAGGTCATAGTCATTCTTTAGAGTCTGTCAGCTGGGAAAGTGTTTGGTTGTGCTATTTCAACTAGCAGGAGTTTATGTAATGTGTTTGTGACACTGAGGAGTTATGAGCCTTGATTGTCTGCATTGGTTCTCAGAAGTCCTAAGTCATCAGACCGTGCAATAATCCTGGTTTGACACACATGCTTTGCTGAAACACAAATGTAATGCTGTAATCTTAGACATCTTTTTAATGTTAAAATGACGAGTGTAACACTACTTTCTGTTCATTATGAAAATAGATGAGCGGTTTAGACTATGGCGGGCAGCCATAGTCTAGGCTGCCTAGTCATAGGCACAGAGAAGATAATCATAGGTAATGGGAAGTACTGACTCTATATCCAAGACTCTTGAAATTGGAGTAAACCTTGTTTTATCTGACAGACATCTTTTGCTGATTAGTCGTGGAAAAGAAGACCAATTTGAGTTTTTCCAAAATAATTTGTTGCAGTTTCACACTGTGTGGAAGATGACATGATAACAGGTGCTGTGTTAGTGTCACAATACTGTAGAGACTGATATTGATTTCGAATTTTTTTTTTCAGTATTGGTCATCTGTCTTAATTTAAGCCGATATTTGATCAGTAGTAAAAATTTTATGAGATCAGGCCTTGTATGGGCAGTATTTGAATGACAGAAGGTGTTACAAGAGTATAATATGTATGTGCATTAATAATTTCATTTATATTGTTGCATAAAAATATTAATTATCTGAATGTAGTGTATTAAGTTGTATTTTACAGGCGATGTGCTTAACCCTGACCCCTGACAAACCTGCTGGGAGGAAACCACACAGAAAATGCATACACAGCACCACTCACAGCACCAAATACAAAACACTCCAGCAAATACTGGAGTGTCAAATCCAATTTCATTGTGAAACCAATGACAATTAAGTCTATTTTATTTAAAATACTAGGGAGGTCCCAACCCTCATTAATATACTCTAATTTGTTTATTTAATATATATTTTTATATTTATTTATTTTTTCCCCACTCCTTGTCACGCTGTAGATAAAGAGGAGCTCGCAGTTACATGTTACATTGGGTTAAGTCAAGAGTGGAATGGACAAACACTCTGTTAAGAAAGTGAAAAATGGTCAGTGTTGTGTTGCTTCTTGAGTTGGAGAACAGATGCAGTGTTTGTGCCTTGGTCCTTTGCCAGCTCTGTGTCAATATCCTGTCTTTGTTTGTCCACTGGAGAGGCGTACAAATACCACCCAATGCAAGCTAAACTTCTTGAGTTGCCCACTGGTCTGACATGAAACACTGGACAATTGAAGAATCATGAAACTACCGACTGTAGCAGATAAGTGAGATGGGTTTTATTGGTCAGCCAGGAGCCTGCAGAAACTTCCTTGTCAAATTTCCCTCCAGCGTGCAATGTACTGCACAAATCGAAGTCAGTCTGAGGAGAGCAGAGCAGGTGGCTCACCCTGAATGAGTAAGAGGAACAAAAGGCCACAGACACTGCACGCTTTCACCAGCACAGTGGAGAGTAATGTGAGGAAATACTTAGTATTCAGCTCATATTGACTGGTACTCAATACACAGATACTGTGGCATTTGTGAACTAATCCCTCTGTAACTTGGATACAGGCAAACTTCATAGGTGTTTCATATGTGGAACTCCTCTCCTGGTACTAATCCAGAGCATTAAATATGTGACAAATGGACATCTGAACTTGTAATCAGAATGAAACAAAGCTTTTTCTCCAAACACTGGCTCGGGAATTCAGGAGTTCTATGGAGTAATTATGTAATTCAACAAGTGTTATATATTTATTTGGGATTTTGATTGCCATGTAGCCTAAGTATGTTTTATAAGTGCATATGGCTCTATTTAACATACTATGCAAAGTCATGTTATTGTTGTACATCAGTTTTAATGATTTTTTTTTAGCAGGTTTTATATATTTTTTGCTGTCAATCATCAGTCTTAGTTTTTGTTGATTATAGTAACCCCAAGGAAGACAGTGTCCTCCAATGTGACAGTGTGATTGTCAGCTACAAACCCCAGTTTGTCCGTTCAGCTTTTTTTCCTCTTCTCTTTCCATTTGGGCTTCACTAAACAAGTGTTCTTGGCCCAGAGTCTGTGTGTCAGTGTCACCGAAACAAGATATAGACTCGGCACGTCAATCCGGCTTCCTCTCTCTGTCTCATTAGCTTTTTAGTCATTTAATCTCACACCGCTTCTTTGCCCTTGTCTTTCTAGCTTTCAACTGGCTTCCTCACTCTGTTCTGAAATGTGAGTGGGTTCCTGTGAAAGCATTTGTTAAGCCCAGTGTATGAACTGGCACAGAGTTAAAGAGTTCTGTTCTTTCAGTCTTTAGTCAGACAAACAGGCCGGGTGATCCTCTGGCCACCCAGAACCAGCCGTTACCCCTCATCGACAGCCAGTGAGCTAAAGAAGCCAGTCTGCACTTATAAGGCTACATAAAGAGTGAGGAGATTTCTTTAATTGCATTTTCATGTACATCCACACACACAAAGCTTCATGAAAACTGTGTATAACACAGGTCAGCAGTAAAATCCATGCTTTCTTCCTCCTAAAATGTTTTCTTACAGACAACTAATCTATAGCTTGCCACGCACGCAACTCAGAAATGTCTTCATTGTACGTCCATGTGTCGAATGTTTTTATAGACTGGACCACCTCCACCTTCACCACATGCCTTTTTACATAGAAAATTCTATATGTTTCCTGAATAGGCACATTTTGGCCTCACGGAGCATGCCTCTCCAATTCAGGAAGGTAAGCTTTGATCACAGTCAAGCGCTGAGATTCCCATGAGCCCCCAGGCTACAGCTCAAGGTCGGGAACTGCCAGTAAAACTGTAGATTGCAGGGGTCAATGAGTGGTTCCTCCTGAGTGCTTTGTAACAGGCACTCAGGGAAGTAGGAGATATTCTGTGTCTCTTTCTGGGTGTACTGTAAGTATTTGCTTCCAATGACCTGGGAACATGAAAGAACACGAGGAGGAATGGGAGGAGAGATTTGAGGGCCTTTGAAAACTTCCTGTTCTTCTCATCACGTGTGATCCAGACGTCCATCTGGCGTCCAGACTGCGCTGCATGTTTTCATGTCTGTAGACTAATGTGTTGGACCTCATTTGCTATGTGGTGAGGGAAACAAATGAGCATAGGGAAATGCAGGGATGGCAACGGTTTGGGGTAGGAGGGATAATCTAATTGTAAGATGCCAAATGAATGGACAGAATTGCTAAAAGCTGTACTGGGTAGTGTTGTCACGGCACTGCATTGTCTCACGCAAAATACCTTAAATATTTTTAATTAGATTAGATGTAATACATATACCTTCATTTGTCCCACTCAGGGAAATTTCAGTTTTTCAATTTCATTTTTTAAATAATCTCTTCCATTTATGATGGCATAAAAAAACAAGACCTGAAATGTGCAGCACTGTTTGTCAACTCGCTATCAAATGAGCAGAACTTGGCTCAAATAGTGGCCAATTGTTTAGTAGAAAGTCTCTTCAATAGAATTACACCATCTACAACAATCAATCCTCTTATGATGATACACAGTTGAACAAAAAGCTTTCAGCTAAAATTCATCTGTGAATGTCCACGTAGCCAAGTTTGGCAAGTGTTCATTGACGTCTGAGTTGCTCTTAGAGTTTCAGGATCAGTAACATGAGGAGCACCCAGCGAGAAGTGTAAGGTGCCGTTGGACGAAGTACTTTCTCTGTGGAATCAACGTGTGCAACTGTTTCCCTTCGTACCTTAAATCATATCGTGATCGGACGCATGTTGAATTAGTATTGGTTTCAGATTTTATATTTACTATTTTATATCTTAGATTTATATTGTACACGGACATCTAATCTATTGTGTTTACTTTACAACACTGACTTGGATGCACTTAGACGTTTTGTGTACCAATCTGTCATTAGTAAAACCTTTAAAAGTGCGCTACGTGCGAATCTACTAAACTGGATCATCCAGATGTTACAGTTCTGATGTACATATGCAGACAAAGTTACTGCTAGCCATCCCTGATAAGTTTCATAACTTCAAGTTTCTGAAAAGCTTGAATAGATTAACATCTCTTTGCATTCTCAAAAAACGCAGTGAAGTAGATAAATGATTTCCACCACGCTAGACTGAGCATCACCTACATTCCATGAATACTGATTTCAGCTAGTTTGTATTATCTATGCATTTTTTTCTCTCAAAGGCTTTATTTAAGAAATGAAACCAAATGAACTAAAGTGAATGTGCAAACTCTTTTCGATTGTAATGTGTAAGATTATGTGCTCTAATGCGTTCAGAAGGGTCAGACTCTATATGTCAAGTGCTATGACATAACTTTTATTACCATTTTGTGCTATATACATAGTCAGATTTGATTTGATGATGCCTGAGTAATCACAATAGTAGATGAATAATAAACTGAATCAAAATCACATTCCTTTGTAAATCCCCATCTCAAGTAAATGCCAGTCTCAGTCTCTCTGTTCCGGTGCAGCCTCTGGTACTTGGCTCTTGATGTTGCCGTCCTATAGTGTGTTGCTGTATCTTTAGTTTTTATGACGCCAATTGCCCCTTAACTTGACCAGCCTGGGGCCTTTACCCACACCCTCCGGACACCGGCACGATCCTGAATGAGTCTTTTTCTCAAGATTCACAGCACTGTCAAGAGACCCATAAATAGCAAAAATAAGTGTTCCTGTGTGGCGTTTCCATAGAAACGGAGGTGGAAGTTTTTCTTTTGTCTCAGACTGGGAGGGAGACAACAGCTCTAGATGAGTAAGTGGTAGTTGCTGCTCTTGTGAAAGTCTCTGTGTGACATTCGGATGTCAGTGACTCAATCTTTGACATATTATGATTGTTTGATTCTATTTACTCGTGGCTGAGTCATAGTGTTGACAGTCCCTACTTAATGCAGCGTTAGTTGCGTGGCACAAGGGATGACAAAGTTTGTTTTCCATCACTATATATCTTGTGGTTTTTGTATTTCTTTGGAAAAGATGACACTTTACGCCTGTTTTTTGATGGGGTTTTTCTGTTTTTATTAAAACAAACTTCTCATGGTGGATGGAAAGATCTTTTCAACATTTAACAACTGTTTTCTTAGTATTTTCCTGGGCTTTCTCATATCATGAAAACGTGTTGACTGACGAAGAGGAGGAGTATATTATTACTCCTTATGTATGCAAAATCTCAGCCATTTCAGATGGAAAACAGCAATGGAACAAGTTAGTTTACCATAGCTGTGAGTAAAGTACATTTTACCCCCAGGTTTTCAGCGCATTATACAACTTAGTTTCTTTTTTTTTTTTTTCATTCCAAACCAGTCGATGGAGACACACTCCGTTTGTTTTTCCTACCTACCCTAGTGACTTCAGATTTAGTTTTGTGGAAACAAAGCTATTTGATGCAGAACTCAACTTGTACTGTGAAATACATTAACATCTATTGAATATAATGTATGCAAAGTTTTTACAAAAATTATAATGCTACTTTTGGCTAGATTTCACTGACTCATGTTCCCGTCTGGTGGAGCAGGATAACTGCTTAAAGTCAGCATGATAACGTCTCTTGCCCACTTCTGTGTTTTACATTAGGAAACCCTCAGGTTGTCAGACAGCGTGGGGAGGCTGTGAAAGAAGCCTGCTGTACAGTAGTCATTAAAAAGGCCATTAGGAATCAATTTAAACTTAAGCTGCTCTAATGGAATCAAGATGGCTTCTGCTTTCAGAATTCCTCATTCTCATCATGTGTCACTGCTTATTCTGCAGTGTTGGTGGCGATACGATGGGTTAAAAAAAAAAGAAGAAACTTGGTAATGAAGAACAAATGCCCCTACAACCATCTGGTCAGTGCAGCAGATGCTTCTGGTTCCTCCTCTTGTAGGACGTCTGACATGTCTTAGTGTGGTGGCGTTTGTAAAAAAGCAAACCAGACAGATTTACCCCCTACACACAGTGTTTTGGCAGTGGTGCCCCCTGTTCATTTCCCACCCCCTGGGGAGCTCCTACAGGTCGCCATATGAAGGAAGATTCATGTTTGGCACTTGCACGTAGGGGGTAAAGGTTTCTGTCTACAGACAACCTTTGAACCAGTGACGGAGCACAAGTTAACTGTAACCTTGACATATGAGCAGCTGTTCATGGTGTATTTAAAGTAGTGAAGATTAATTATGACTCTGTTGTGTTGATTTGTCGACATTTTGTTTTGACCATCCAACTTCTATCAACGTAGACTTAATCTTTAAAATGCTTTTAGCACCAGGGTTGTGTAACGACAAGCTGTTAGTGTAATTATCCACGTTTGGCCCAGCATTGCCTCCATTCTTCTACACTAGCGCTTGTATAACTGTATGTCTCTCTGCTCGCTGGTTGTTGGTGTCTGGCTGTGCTGTAGAGCAGAGCACTCAGGTAATTCAGTTATAATCTGGTGCTGTGGAAGACAACACTATAACAGCCAAATCCCTTTAGCACACCGCTCTAATTGCATTATCTGCGATACAGGAGTAATTGCACACACCAGCTGATGCTTTGTACCTTGAACCTAATCTCTCTATCTCTCTCCTGCTTTCTTCTGTCTGTTTTTCTACCTTATGTACACATCGTTGTATGAGCAGACTCCACTGAAAATAAAAATGTAATTATGAAAGTTTACACAAGTTGAAGTTTCAGTACAGATGTTTGAGAGCCCAGTCTGGATGAAAATATAGACTTAGCGTGAGGTGAAGACAGGCTTTTGGGTATTACTCCATGTACACAGAGTGAATTTCAAGGTATTTGTTACTTGGATTGATATTAATATTGTGTGTAGTTGCTGAGATCAGCTCTGTTCTGTACTGAGTCATATTGAGATTTACTGCCGGCTTCAATAACAAAGGAAGTATGCATTTTTGTCTGACACAAACATCAAACACGTAATAAAAAAAAAAGTCTACAATGTCACCATAGAAGTCTTTTTGATGTTTTCACAATTCCTCCAATTCTGCCCCAATAAAAAGACCAAGTGTAAATATAAATGAATCTGACACCATTTCACTCTGTGTTGAGCCGGGGAGTAGAAGAGCTGAGTCACATCAGGCCAAGTCTGATCAGAATTCCATAAATACAGCTGTCAGTCATGTTGTTAACTCCTCCCTACCTGAAACTCCCCACCATCAATGACCTTAACATCACAGAGTGGGTTTTCTGCAGCCTGTAAACAGACTTCACAGAAACCAGGTAGATTTCTTGTATACTCTTAGGCCGCTGAATAACAATACCCCGACGGGTAAATATGTCATTTTTGCCCTTTTCTCATCAATGGACCTAAACAAACATAAAAATACCATTTCAAATAATTATTATTTCTCATGTTTTCTGACGTTTCTGTAAACTGTATTAGAAATAAATCTGTAAAGGGCCATGCTGCCATGAAGGTGGTCCCACATTTTTCTTGAGTTTTCAGGGCTGACCTTTCAGTAAAAACATGCAGTTGTCACAGTTGCTCAGTGATGAAATATGTGGTGGTGTCAGCTGGATGTGAAAGCACTTACCCGGCTTAATTGCCGACCTACTTAATTGAGCGTTGTATCGCTTTATCTCCCCATGCACCTGTCAGAGACAACTAACACGTTCTAAAACTTTTAGTTTAATTGGCTTTATAGCCTACGGCCACTACATTCACCACTGTATTTCTGTCTGTGCTCAGAAATATTTGAGCCACTGAACCATTCATCTGCATCCCCTACAACTGTATATTTGTAGGGACATTTACATTGATTTTGTCGAGATCAACAATGCATAATTTGTAGTGAACATAAAATTATATCCAGACGATTTCGGGGGGCTGCAAAATAAATAACCATGAGTCTCTTGTGGTTTGCAGCTGTCTTTAGATCCAAATGGAATATTGCCATGGTGTGTAATCATGCACTTTAAATTTTTAAAGAGGCTAGAAGTCATTAGATGGGACCCACAGATTCTCATTAGAGAATTAGAGTATCCTAGGTAATGGCTTACTATGCATTGTATTTTTATTACTACCATAAATTTTGGCACGGATATGGAAAGCAGTTGGAACAGTGAATTACAGAAAAATTACATTTGCCTCTAACTTGATCAGCAGAAATACATCTGCTGTAGGTCCTCTTTTTCACGACTGTTGGGTATTGGCACCTGAAATTATACTGTTGTTTGTCTGCAGTAAAGGTTCATGCAAAAATTATGAACTAAAAGGCTAACGTGCACATATAGGGTGTATGATTACGTGTTATTTACAATCACATCTTGTGTCTATGTCTTTTATCTGTCGTCTTATTTGAATTGCTGTTCCTGCTTTTCTCTAGAGGGCCGCTGCTCTATGAAGGCTCATTTGGCCACAACACCAGTGTCTCCATGGATGCAAACCGGATATTAACCCTCAAGCCAATTTTGCTTACTTATTCATTTTTAATTAAATCAAATAAAGGATAGACAAGTATCACTGCTGAGCAACTGCTCTTGTTGGAACTGCTGGGGGAGAGAGGAAATCCAGCTGAGGAGAAGCCATGAAGGCAAATTTTATGCTTAGTGCAAATCTGCAATCTGTATGGTATCTTTATACTACTGTTATATTTGAATTTTTACGTATATCATAGCATGGTCGTTATTCTAGAAACGCATGGCAGAATCCACTGTCGAGTGCTTGGCATTATTTGAATGCTGAGTCGGTTGTGCTGCTCAGTAACAGGGTCGTATGCAGGCAAGATGTCATTCACTTTAAACTTTTTATGAGTACAATCCCTTTTACCATGTGCAAAAGTCATTACATAACAATGCTGACTTTGGTCATGGTAATGCTACTAAATGTTTTATGAAGCTTTGACCTTGTACAAACATTGACACTGGTGGGACGAAAAGTCACTCACGTTCACCAAATCAATCAGAACCTAGTGATTTTGTGTGTTGTCATTGGAAACAAAAATGTTAGCACTTGCACTTCGATTTGCATTTCCATCCCAAAACTCTCTACCAGGCCTGGGTGGGCTCAAAAGCCAGTTTTCCCCCCCTGAAAGGAGGCCCAGTTCTAGTGCCGTATGCAGGGGGCTGCAGTGCCCCTCCTCTCCCTGTCTTCCTACAGGCTGGGCCAGCAGAGCCAGAGAGCGATTGGCTTAACGCTTCAGGCTGTGTGATTCTCTGCAGTAGGGTAATGTCACCCTGGCTCACCATCACTGCTCATTCTGTACTTTTATTCTCCTCTGAGCCTTTAAATGGTTCATTAGTCTTTAACAAGACTGCAGAGCCTGCTCCAAACGCTGCTTTAACCCCTCCGTCTCAGGCTTATTTTATCTTTCTGTATCTGCATACACTGTAGTCATATTTCCTGTCACTGTTGAGTTTGTTGAGATGCAGTCAGGTGGTAGTGTTTGTGATTCTGATCACTGCAAAGGATGTCTAAGTGCACTTGGGATAAATGGTGGGGGGTTTGGTTTGGACTGCAGCCTTCCTCATGGACACCCACCCTGAATGGAGAACATTGATGCTTCTCTATCCTGCTACTCCCCCTACTCGCTGTCCCCTCTTTTCCTGGATTGTCATTCTCTGAATGGGCCTTTCAGGACTCCAGGACTCGCAGGCAGAGATACAAAAACACCCTCTGCAAGATAAAGGGACAGAGCCCTGAGCCTTCTGAAGGCGTTAGTCAGCTAGTCACAACCAGTGAGGCTCATCATCCTTTTGACCGTCAACACACTACGTAGATCTTTTGATGATGATGGCGCAAATAGAACACCTTACAAAGTCTTAAAGAACCCGTGGATTTACTTAAACTTTCATTATGAAGTGTCAGAAATGTGTTGTTGTTTCATATGTTTGTGCTTGATATAGGACAGGACTGTGAATGCAGTAGATTGTTGTTAAGCTACAGGGCCTTGTTGGAGTTTTCTCGTTAAATATTTTCCATTCCACAGTTTGCCAGTATTACTCCTGTACCTTTCGGGAAGTGTGCTCTCGATCGGTGATTAATTTTGCATGAAGGCTGCATCTTTGAAGTAAGCCTGTTTTCTCACTGTATATCAATCCTAAGTTCAGAAAGGGAGAAGCAGAATATTTTCTTAAAGTTGTTATACTTTGGGTAAAACGGAGTGAGTTCATTCTTTGTTGTTAGTCTTAACTTTTTTCTTTGAATGCTGTCTCACCAGTGTTTGGTTTGTGCCTGTGAAATAGGAAATTAGTTCATATCGACTTTAACATGTTTTCATTTTAGAACATAATTTTAAAATAATAATAATAATCTTCATCAATCCCAATGTTTTAGTTATGTTTCAGAAACATTCTCTTACCATTCTACCATGCTCAAAATGTATTATTCATGAGCAGTAGGGCTCTTAACATAGCTGTATATGCCAGAGGGTATCAACAAATCAGGGAACAATAGGTCATTACTGATAACTTATCAGGAAACAGTTTCTACGTTATCCTTTTCCCAAATTCTCCCATCTCTGTACATCCAAACTACACTATTGTACAGATGTTATGTGCAAATCTAACAGATGTCTTGAAATATTACAAATTGTAAAATTTTAAGAAAGTCTTACTGCAGACATTGCCTTGGGCTTTGTGTTTGTGTTCATTCCGTCTTACTCTGCTTACAGGGTGTACCTCAGCTCCCTTGTGCCAAGGCGCTTTACAACTACGATGGCAAAGAACCAGGGGACCTCAAGTTCAGCAAAGGCGACATCATCATTCTACGACGCCAAGTGGATGAAAACTGGTACCATGGGGAGATGGGAGGCGTCCACGGCTTCTTCCCCACCAACTTTGTGCAAGTCATCAAGCCACTGCCGCAGCCGCCGCCTCAGTGCAAAGCTCTGTACGACTTTGAGCTTAAAGATAAGGAGGCAGACAAAGACTGCCTGCCCTTCTCTAAGGTGAGACATGGCAGCAGGAGTCACACCCAACCCCCACCAGTTCTGCCACGTGTTGACTGTTGTAAAATAAAAATACCTCTCATTACTCCGACACTCTGTCTTGTAAGCATTCATTTTCTCCAGTTATGTGTTTTCCTGTGTGAGAATGTAAGCCTTGTCAGCTGAAACGCCCAGAGAAATTGTTTAGATTGTGAGCCGGGCTTGTTGATGAACAGTTATAATTAGGCTTGATAGAAAAGTGCCAGACAGAGCCAGGCACAGCTCAGCTACAATAATTGTGTAGTTCCACAGCTGGTCACTGTCCAGCTTTCTGGGGTCATACTTTGATGTTGTTGTATTCTGGCATCAATTGCTCCTGTGCGCCACATGAGCACAAACACAACCGAGCTTAGTTAGTGGTTTTATCAAACCTAGTGTCACATCTCAGACAATGGCATTTTACTCTTGGGCATGTTCTCTTTAATAAAACATCGCCCCTGCCTCATTATTTCAGTTCAGTATTTGTTCCATGGGAACAAGAAACACTCTTAGTAAGCATTATCCATAATTATTTTCCCCTTCCTCATGCAACACTCTGTATGTTTCAAATTGTAGGATGATATCCTGACTGTGATACGCAGAGTGGACGAGAACTGGGCAGAGGGAATGCTGGGAGATAAAATTGGAATTTTCCCCATCTCATATGTCGAGGTAAGACAGTGTGCACCAATCATTAACAAAACAAATCCTTACTGAACATAAGAATTATGCTGAGATCCTTTGAATAATGTGAAGACCATTTTATTCTTCTGCATCTTGTGAAGTCTGTGCAATATTTCTATTCCCCTCCCTTTGATATGTCCCTATAGTTCATAAAACGCTAAACATGTCTTTGAAGCTTTAGATTGTGACAGTTTTAAACTCCCTCCGGCTATACAGCTCTCTGTTAAAAGTGTGGGATAATCCAGACTAAATGTATAAATCTTTGTCCCTTTAAACATTTTCCCCTAAAAGCTGTCAGACGGTTGGCTTTCCATTATTATAGATAGCATAAACAAGCACAAAATACATCCTGATGGGAAATGTATTTGTTAAAATACAACTATCTGCTGCACCTGTTTGAGAATGATAGTTGATAGAAGCGCCACAGATATGTGTTGAGGTTTGTCGAAAGAGGTTCATTTCATTCTGAAGCTGTTCCTGCTTTCTTTATTCTCTTCTTATGTATTCTGTCCAGGTACAAAACCTATTCAGATTTCATGCACCAAAGCAAGTGTTTACTGACACAGTATGCATGATACTTGCCAGGGTACATATTTTCACAGAAGCAAGAAAGTAACAATAATAGAATGGGACATTTTGATTTCTCAGACTCTAAGGTGTGCATTCACATTCGTGTTCATTAACAGTCGCACGCAAATATTGCAAATCGAAAAAGATGTCTTTGATTCTGCACGGGGGGGGGGGGCAGTTTTGTCCTGGCTGTAGTAGGCTTTGTTGCCCTTTGACTTAAGACAGTAATCTACGAGTGCTGTTAAATGTGGTCTTAAATCTAATGAGCTTAAGCTTCCACACCTTGTATATTCTACTTAATCCTGTCTGTGCTGGCTTGTCACTGATGAACCTGCACAGTTTTCTCCTGAACTGTGAGGAATTGCTAAGCTTTTATACCTTTTATGTCTTAAGTAGTGGGAGCAGCTCGGGGCAATGTGTGACAGCAAGTGAGAGCACCCTGTGATTAACTGAAACCTTTTTAGTGTCATTGCTTTGATTTTTACCTTCCAGTCACACATTATGGCACTTGAAAGGGTCGCGATAGCAGCACTTGCACCATTGGATTAGAACTGTCAGCACCCTGAGACTTACCTTGTGGAGTGTAAAGGTCTGATGGATCAGTCTGCTCCTTTTCTTCTCCAGAGACTAGTTAAAGATAAAAGATCCATTATAATTAACTTTATTACAAACATTGCTATCACTTCTTACCTTATCTCTTTCTACCTCACTCTTCTTCTCATTGGCTCCTGAACCACCTCCTCTCCTCTAGTTCAACTCGGCAGCTCGTCAGCTTATAGAGTTGGACAAGCCGTCGGACTCCAGCGGAGACTCTGGAGAGGGGGCCTCCTCAGGGCCCCAGAGCAATGGTGCCCAGCGGGCAGGGGAGAAGAAGAACAGCAAGAAGCGACATTCCTTCACCTCTCTGACCATGTCCCACAAGCCCATGCTAGCTCCTCCCCCTCAGCGCCACTCCATGGAGATTAGTGGACCTGTTCTCATCAGCTCCAGCAACCCCACAGCTGCTGCCCGAATCGGGGAGATCAGTGGGGGGCTTTCCTGCAGCGCACCTTCACAGGTAGAGTACATCACAAAAAAGAAAGCCACAGGAAACAATGCTGCCCATTCTGCATATTGTAGTTACTGTGGAGCATAAAATCACAATTAGAATTGGCTGAACCACCCACAGTGAACTCGTCATTTAACCATTATATCGTAATTCGTTGAATTACATACAAGGACTCCACCATGGATTTCATACGGATTGCTGCATATTGAGAATTTACTAGGCATGTTGTGACATTCCGTAACCCAATGAATGGATTGAAAAAAAAATCTCATAACCACATGACTTCAGTATCCTATTCAGTGGTGTCTAATTGCAGAACTCAAATGCAAAATCAAACAATACACCATCACGCAACAGAGAAACAGTATCGGGCTTGGCCCCTTCTTGTTTTCACAGGATGTTTGTTGCTCTTTAAAAGCATCTTCTGTCATCAGCTAGGCTCACTTCCCCTTTCCTCATCATACCAAACAGGCCATTGCTCCATCCAAGCGTTTGAAGTCATGAGTGCGTGACTCCACTCGTCCGCAAAAATGACTCCAGCTTAGCCCTCAAGGTTTCCACACCAACTGTGAATTACAGTTACTCACAGCTGCTTTATAGAAGCCAGTCCCAGGAGATTGGCTTTGACTCGATGTTTAATACTGAAACAGACAGGACAAGTGTACAGCTAACCAGAGCTTTTAACTCATTCCTTCTTTCTGCCGAAGATCATTAAATGACAAGGAACAGACTAGGCATTTGTGGAACAGTGTGTAATGCAATACTTAGTGGATAAAAACAACAGCATATTTCTTTATACTATTTTCAAATAGTTTATATCCTTTTATGTTCATTGTAGGGGCATGAAAGAGAAATGAACTAAGCCTTCATCATTTCTTAGTGTTTTCTTGCCTACATGTTTACCAATGATGCATCAGTAAGGGCCTATTGCAGCACTACAAACAAATATATAAACATTGCATTTGTTTATGAATAAACTAAGTCCATATCTACAAATATTCACCTCTACATTTAAGTTAATAAGACCCCCATACAACAATAAGGTTTCAGAACAAGCTTCAAGTCTCGAAGGTGAAGGGGATATATCTCAGTATTTCCAAATTAAAGTTAAATTAAATGTTTATGTCTCACTCTAGCTGCAGTTTTATGGGTATTTAATAAATACAGAGACAGTATTGAGGCTGGCCTTTGGCTTCCTACTTCATACTGTATGTATTAGCTGTGCTGCCTTCTCCTGCAGCTACCTACCCATTAACTGTAGCCATTAATCTTTAATCTACAGTCAATAAGGAGATGTGTGTCTACAGTATAGTGACTCGACAGGATGTTGAGTTCTTTTCTTTTTTTCTCACACCAAAGCCTTTTCATGTAGCAGTAATTTATTTTTCTTTCCTTGCAAAAGGTGTAATTTAATGACTCCAGACTTTGCTTTCCCCACTAATGGTTATCATGATAGAGAATTAAAGAAACTTCTGTTTACCCCTGTAAAATGATCCTCCCTGTTGACAACAGGCCCAGAGGTATGTCTGATTTACAGATCACTGTGTTTAATAAAAACACTGTCAAGAGTCTCTTCAGGCATGGCGCAGCCTCTTTCTTCTCAACCCCCCTTCACCTCTGCTCATCTTCTCTCCTCCCAACACTCAGACAAAAAAAACAACAAAGGTAAGCCCTAGTTCCCTAGGGGGCTGAGTTGTCTGTCTTGGAAAAAGAGCACCCCTCCCTTCTACCAGTGTACCAGACAAGATGAGCAGTTGTCAAGGACAGAAAACTGGCTGTTTTTGATGAAAAGAAATTCTTTTATTTACAGCAGCATGCTCACAAGGCGTGCGTAAACACACAATTTATAGGCAGTTATTTCACTATCACTTCTAAGCACATTGTTACATTTTGCTTTTCCTGGCTACACCTGGTGCACAGTAGATAAGGCAGCAGCAAAGAAAGAATCAAAGGTTCACCTTAAGAGGAGGCGTCTCTGTCTGTAGCAGTCATGCATGGAGAAACCACAGGCTTCGGGGAGGTATTGGGTGTTCAACAGTATGGCCTTGTTACCAGGACACCATCGTGACTCATGTTGAGCACTGGTTGGTGAGGCCACCTTTTTCATGGGCCCAGTGATCTCTGCTTCCTGGTCTCCTGATTTTTGGCCAATCGGATTACCGGCATAAAAACACCGTTGTGAAAATGAGCTGTTGTTATATATTTAAAAGGTGTTGTCTTGTACAATATTAAAAACTCATCTAATATTCCACGTGTCTCAAAGACTTGATGCATGTTTCATCCCTCTGCCGCAGTTAGTTAATCCTGTTCTATTCTTCATTTTGGCTTAAAATCCGACCCGCTTAGTACTATTGATGGCTCAATTTTCTCTTCTCTTGACAGGTACACATTTGCACAACTGGGCTAATCGTGACCCCACCCCCTAGTAGTCCTGTCACTACGGCAACAGTCTTCACATTTCCCTCGGAGACGAGTTACACATCCATCTCTGTGGTAGGTGGAATCTTCAGGTCTCTTACATCAATAATGTTCGAGTGTTAAATCTTGCAATCTCAATACCGTAACAGCTAAATTATCTTAAAAGTCACAAATGACATGTTTTATCTTTAATATTTAACCAGACACTAATGGTTCCAGCAAGCTTCACTAACACAGTACACTGAGTGTGCTGGATTTTTGGACGATCCACTGTGCTTTCTCAGCCACAGCCCCACCTTCATAAGTTTGCTTCAATGGAAAAATGCAACATGTAGCAGTAGAAAATCCACTTTCAGCGAGCGACACAGCTCAGCCTGTTTGGAGAAGAGCTCTTTTCTCTTGCATAACTTTGTAACTTAATGTGACATCTTCACAGCACAAATTTATTTACTGAACATGCTGCTCCCTGTTTGTAGTGTGGAGGGAAAAAAAACACCACTACAATGAAAATGTCAAGAAATCCCTACAGCCTACACAACAGCCCTCACACTTCCTGTCTGTCTGTGCGTATGCTCTGGCATGTGGAGTTTCTGAATGAGCAGGAATGTGTACACAAAAGGTTGAGCTCTCCGCTTCACTTGGGAACCCTACATGATGTTTTTGTACAGATGATTTCTCCAGCCTGCAGGCAACCTAATTATCTCAGCCCAAGCGTCAGCAGTGAACCAAAACGCACATCGACACTCACACATACACATAGGCCTATACACATACCACAGGGCTGTCTGAGTGCCACTCTCCTCCCCCATTGTGTCATGGAAGCTATTACTCTGCTGCTCAGTGCAGTGTCGAGCTTGGGAAGACTTGTGTTGCTCTTAGGTGTAGGAGTCATCATTTCAGCTTAATAAAACACTGTTACACGGTCGTGTTGTTTTTGTTGCGCTCCATTCAGTCTTAATTCTAATCCTGGAAATTGAAAACAAGAAGCATAAAAGAGTGGTAATTCGCCACTGCAAATCAGAAACTTGAATTCCCCTCTGTCATTACAGACGTTCAGCAAGGGAAAACAAGTGAGTCAATCCACTCATGATTGCTATGTGTTTTTTTCTGAAGTGTGCCTACAGTTTTTCATTTCATATGGTCCCAATTAAATATGGCAATGGATTTAACATCTTGCTATGTGGTTTCCTAGCAACAAACAAACAAGCAGAGTAGGAGATTCTCAGTCGCAAGGGGAAGTCATGGACGAGAGGACAACGACTGCCAAACCAGACTCTCCCTCAGTGTCGGCAAACTGGAGGGAATAACCCAGATAACAGATGATCCCTCGTTCTCCCCCCCTCCTTTGTTACTCATAAACAAACTGGTTTCTCCACTTATGTAACATGCACTCTTTGTTGTTTTGAGGGTCTACTGTTACTTTTTGTAGGTTCTACTATCGTGACAGGAAATAGGTGATAGATTGGTGTGTTTTTGTAAACATACAGCACTTTCCAACTGTCTTATTTTTTTGTTTGTTTTTTCATTTTTATTACAGGATGCTCTCCCACCACCCCCACCGCCTCCCCCTCAGTCCTCTGCTGGCGGAGCCGCATATTCATTGGCCGCCGGACAGAGACCCTCCCCCAGCATAAGCGACCAAACTGGGAGACAAAGACCCACAGTGTGAGTTATAAAAACAGTCCCACACTAAAATATGTGGTCTTCTTAAATGTGCAGCGAAATGTCAGAAGCAGTTTGTACACCGATGGCCCGCGGCCTTTCTGCACATGCTCGGCTAAGACGGGGAGGTCTTTATCTGTCTGCGACCCCCCTAGTCACAGCTGTCAGCATGGGGCTGCATAGTGTGAGCTTGTGCACAGGTGATGGGGTCAAAACCTGTGGTCTGACAGTCTCCTGGGTCTCATTGGACATCCTTTCTGTCACCTCTGACTTTTGACCCTTTTACCCTCATTACTCCTCCAAGACGCCAAACACCTGATAAGAATTACACTCATGCCTGTTCTGCTGCTGTCCGTGTCCGCGTCGCAGCCTCTTGGCCTCTGAGGCATGCGTGTTCCCTTCATCCGATGACACAAAATCAGACTGAAAACATTCCAGCTGAGAATCCCTTTCTCGCCGACTGCCAATCCAGGCCCAGGCTCCACTGTAGAGATGACCCGCAAATTGTTTTGTCCTCTAGTGCTGATTTTCTCTGGGTCAGAGGGCACAGTCCCTGCTGGAGGGTCTCATTGGAGATGATGACAGATGTACAGCGAGACAGTGGGATAAATCCAGAACAAATGGCTTGATGTGGAAAATGTTCAACTGCTGTTATTTTCAGAAGGGAGATAAGAGTGAAATCCGTGTTTGCACTGGTCTTTAGCAAACATGTTTGTTTTCTGTTTGATTTAGCTACGTGGCAATGTTCCCCTACACTCCCCGTAAGGAGGATGAGCTGGAGCTGAGGAAGGGGGAGATGTTTCTGGTGCTTGAACGCTGTCAGGATGGTTGGTTCAAAGGCACTTCCATGCACACAGGCAAGATCGGAGTCTTCCCTGGAAACTACATGAGTCCAGTTAGCAGGTCAGTCACTTATTATACTCAAGTTATGCAGGTGGTGTGTTCAGCATCAGCTTCATGAAGCCACAGGTCCAAAAGATTTACCAGTTTTACTTTAAATGAACTCCATTGTTGACTCACATGTGTTAGAGACACTCAAGAATTTCAATACATCACAGCTTTTAACTCCTTGCATTTTTTTGGGTGGGAACTGAACACACTTGGAATTACAACAAAACACAAGTTGAGTCTGTTTACATTTTTAAATGGTGGTGTGTGGTCCTTGGGGGAATAAATGGCATGCTCTTCACTTTGTTTTTAATTTGCCCTCCTTAAATTAATAAAGAATTCCTGCTCTCAAACTATGACTTAACAGACACAATATCATTCAAACACTGTAAACTTGAAATGAGCAATATGTTTTATAGACCACTTGGGACTACATGGTTTTAATGTGTATTTAACAACACTTACCCAGCCATTCAACTGCAGTTGGCTGTGAAATGCATGTTATGTCCTTGTTGCTGATGAGGCAACACATTGGTCCTCAATACACAAAAACCGCTCCTGACAATGGCTTCCATGTACTGATGTCACCACAAACTTTCGCTTTCTGCCGCCAGTTAGGACCTACCCACAAATTACAGTCATCACCATTTACCAACATCAAAATCGTCTTTAAAATGTAAAAAACAGTTTGTTGGTTTAATGCTTTCCTCCGACCATCTCCCCTCTCAGGACAGCATCAGGGAGCACCCAGCCCAAAGTGCCCTTGAGCCTGTGCACTCAGGCTGGCAGAGGTATCACCATCGTTAGCCCCTCGTCTGCTCCCCTGGGTGCCATCGTACCTGGGCCGGACTTCAACAAACCCCTCACTGTATGTTCCAATGCTGTATCCGCTAGCCCTCAGCCTGTGGTAGCGGTAACAGCAGCTCAGACAGCCACAGGTCAGCAGCCAAAGGTTCCAATGCACATCAACTCTCAGATGACTGTGAATCAGGCTCGCAACGCAGTCAGGACAGGTACAGTACAGACAGTTGTGAAACAATGCAACATGAAAAACACTGAATTATGTAATAAGGCAACAAACTGTAGCACTTTATGATGAACGCCACCCACAATTTCTAATAATCTGCAGTATTCCGTAACACAGAATTTGAATCAAATCTGATATATTTATGCAAATACATTTTAAATTTACGAGGCATTGCCGTTTGTAATTTTGTAAATTACAGGGCGTATCAGACTTAAATTCGGTTATGATTCCAGCAAACTTAGGCAGGTTTATTAAACAATTCTCACAGTCAGGAACAGAAAAACAGGTTAGGGTTACTTGGGCAGGAACAGATAGACATGGTCAGACCAGGCAGAGTCAAAGAACCAAGGGAATCCAACAACATGGGGCTCAGGGTCAGACAGTAAGCGAGTCATGTTACCAGGGGTGAGGAAGATGACATGGTCAGGCCAGACAGAGTCACAGAACCAGGAGAATCTCGAAGACGCTCAGGGTCAGACAGAAAGTGGGTCAGGTAACCAGGGCTGAGGCTGAAGACGTGGTTGGGAAAATAGGCAGATCGGCAACAGGAATTCAGAATGAGAAATAACACTGTAGATTCAGACAGTGTTCATGGACACAGTGTGTAGTAGAGCTGGAGAGGCTCCTTGCATTTTTTTTGGTGGGAGCTGAATGCACTTGGAATTACAACAAAACACAAGTACAGTTTGTTTACATTTTGAAAAACTGATGTGTGGTCCTTGGTGGAATGAGGCACTGATTAAACACACTGTCAGCAACAGGTGAACCTCACGTTGATGATTAGTGGGTCAAAGGTGAGGACAGGATAGAACCAGGACAGACTGGAACACGGTGTGTAGTTCGCTCTGAATTGTTTTTTTTTTGTTTTTTTTTTAATCCTCAAAAGTGCAAAGCTGAGGTAGATCCTGTATTTATCACCCAATAATCACAGAACTGACGTATATTATACATACATTCACCCGCACTTTTAGATTGACTCAGTCACCTATTAAGGTAAATGTCTTTGGATGAAGGTAGGAAGACTGAGTAACTGGAGTGAACCCACACAGACAAAGGGAACACACATAGACTTGTTCCAGCTCTGAAATTAATTTAACAAATACTGAATTAGATCAATGTTACATCTGGCACTTGTCTTTGATTCATGTGAGAGGTAATAATATCAGCTCAAGTCAAATTGGGGAACTTAATATTAAAAACAGAAATGTAGACTCTCACTTGTGCATTAAGCGTTGAATATTTCAGTGGTTTTTAACAGGACCACTCAAAAATATTATCTAATTACCACTGTATGTAGGGAAATATAATCAGTCTTGCACTACTCAGATGCTTTATTACCACAGCCTGTTTTTTGTTTTTTTGTTTTTTAATAAATCAAGTTTTTATTAATGTTTTCCCTTGGTACATCACAATTGACAATTACATTGTGGTGAAGAAAAAAAAGCAGGGCCTCCATACACACAAACAAAAAATCATCAATAAAATCAATAATATTAATATTACCAGGCATAGGAGTTATTAGAAAGAAGAAATAAATAAATGGAATACAATAAAATACTATAAAGGGAAGTAAACCAGCTATTATCTTACTAAGATGGTGGGTGTTTTTACGTAATGAATGGTTCACGTTTTGATGAGTACTGTTTGTATGGTTACATGCTTTGCTGTACACGAGAGGTTCTAAACGTCTAACCTGAGTTTGTTTGTGTGTTGAACGTTGATTTGCAGCTGCCTGTCATAGTCAGGACCGCCCCACAGCAGCGGTGACACCCATTCAGTCTGCGACACCTGTGACTTATCTCCCCCATCTCACAGTGTGCCCGCAGCCGTCCTCCAATGCTGCCCTGGGCTGCACCCGGGCTGGAGTGGCCATGGGCTGTGCCGCCACATCATTGACCCCACCCAACGTCAGTGCCGCATCCTTGGAGGGGGACGCTCTGAGGCCCATCCCGGTCCTCTCTGTGCCCGGGAACAGCTCTGCTCTGAACTCCGCATCCACCAACGCTGCCCTCTCCTGCAGACTGGATAAAGACGTCAAGGTTGAGCTCTAAATACTCTTTAGATATTTATTGGATGATAATCACATCCTAAACATTTGTTATTTGGCATTCAGTATTGTTCCAGTAGCATTGAATATTGTTGAATGTCTGTGTTTAGATTATTACCATTTGTCTTATTCTCTCAGTCTTGGGAGTGTTTTCAGTGACTTCTAAAGATAGAAGACAGACTTCTACACATTATGAAAGGAGGATTTCTAAGACGTAGATTAAGATTAAACAAACCAAACTACAAATCAATACCAGAGTATGATTTCTAACACATGGAGCTGCTACAAATGTGGTTTTGTGCAAATACTGTAATGACGACCTGCTCAAGACTTAGTGAAACCTAAACCTAGTGGCTACACTTACTCCATTGAACAAGTGTGTTAATGGTGGAACAGTGGAGAAAAATCCTCCTTAATGACCAGAAACATTAGAGGAATGCTAGATTTGCATTAGTGATATACGTGGCTAAGTAAGAATAATGTATTTTGTTGCATCTTTCTGCTGTAAACGGTCACTGAAGCCTTTCACTGATCATTGTATAAAGATTTTGCCTTTGTCTTTGGTTCACCTCTTTATTTGATGTGTGTCTGGAGACACAGACATATGTTTATACCTCTAACCAACACTTTAAAGCTTGTCTTTGCTGAGAATAGTTGTGCTACCACTGCAGTGTCTGTCACAGACACAAACGATCCCCGACACTAGACTCGACCTGTCTGTGGTTTCACTAAATCACTTGTGTCTCTGGCTCTGTCTCGTTGCTGCAGAGAGAAAAGAAAAGTCTACTGAAGCTGCTGTCCTCCAATAAGAAGAAGTCTCGCCCTTCGCCACCTTCCTCTCCCACTCTGGAGGCGGAACAGGCCGCTCCTGGAGAGCTCCTCCAAGGCGCCGTGGGACCGGACACTTCCACACCCTCCAGCTCTGCCGTCGCCACGGAGCCTGAACCTGCTGCCGCCGCTGCCTCTTCCTCCTCCTCATCATCTTCCTCGTCAGCCCCAGAGCCCTCTCACAGGAAGGGCAGCCCCCTAGATGGATGCGCCCCGATCGCCCCTCCTCCTAGGCAGCCCTGCTCCTCTCTCTTATCTCAACAGCATGACGCACGGCCCATCATATGTGAGAGGTAAAGCCACAGTTTCACCGTGTTGTTGACTCATCTGCCCCGTGCATTGAAACTGTAACACTATATCACCGCCGTGGCGCCTTTGTTGCAGTGTGTATCGGTCACTGACTGTGCCTCTGGCTGTCCTCCCCAGGTACAGAGTGGTGGTATCATATCCTCCCCAGAGCGAGGCTGAGCTGGAACTGAAGGAGGGAGACATTGTGTTTGTGCACAGGAAGAGGGAGGACGGCTGGTTCAAAGGAACGCTGCAGAGGAACGGCAGGACCGGACTGTTCCCCGGCAGCTTCGTAGACAGCATTTAATAACCCACAACCAAACACGCCACGCTGTGAAGGTTGCCAGTACACTACTTGTCAGACATACAATGTTCTTTTGGGCCCAATGTGGCTCTGGTCACAAGAAACAGAAGAATGAGAAAGCTGCAGAGAAGAACAGGATATATAAAAGCACAGTGGAGAAAGTCGGAGGAGAGCACACTACTCATGAACTTTACTTTTTTTTTTCTTGGTTATTTATATCTTTGTAACAATTCAGCTGTTAAATGTGTGCCTTGTACTGTTCCTCACTTTATTGTATATAAGGACACAAAGACGATTAGTCCTAAAAACAACCAATATGAATTGTCGATATCTATGTAACACACTTTAACTTATTTCATAGATTGGCCTTTTTTTCTAGTGCAACATTTTAAGGCGTTGAAGCTGGCACATGCCTTTAGCTCCGTTTTAACGTTCATACTCTTGTCCCTCATACTGCTGATAAAAGTGATCATCGTAGACTCTCAGCAGATGGGAGGATCAGATGCAGCACGCCAGAACAAATAAGCAGTGTGATCCCTTTTGCTGCAGAGTAGGAAAAAAGGCTGTTTTTTTTTTTTTTTTTTTGCCAGTTCCAAAGGCATTACCTGAACCCGAGGAATCGGGGAACAGATCTTCCACATTCTAGCTCCAATTCACATCTGCGTGAACATTGCACATGACAGATATGCCGGCGGGTCATTCACTGGCCTCTCATCTGTTTCTGCTCTTGGTGTGACAGAGGCTGGCGTTTTTAAAGACTGTTGTACGTGGGGGTTAAATATTTGCATGTGTTGAGCAACGCGACACGCAGGATTTGAAGTAACCGTATAAATGTTGGTTATGCCTTTTTAAAAATGCAAAAAGGAAAAAAAACAAAACACACACACTCCAGAACAGGCTTTGCAGTTCACATATTGCTTACTTTGTACCTGCTTTTTATTTACTGACCAGAGTAGCTGCTCTCGTAACCTCTCGGTGACTCTAGCCAAACTCAGACGTAGCTCGGAATCACAAGGGCGACGAGACATTTCAGTAACGGCGCACAACAGATTTTTTTTTTTTTTTGCAGTGTATATTTATGTTAGAAATTCCACAGAGGCTGACACCTGCTGCTCTTAACCTGGAGACGCAGTAGAGGCACACAGGACACCTTTCATCAACCTCTAGACTTTAAACGCTAAAACTCATTCCTAATGTGACTTAAGGCAATATATATATTTAAAAAAAAAACAAAAAACAAAGCTAGCTCAAGCACGGAATGTTTGCCTAAAGGAACATAGCATCACATCACTCCACAAAAAAAAGAGGTGGAAATTTGTGGAAATGTTGAAAATATATCTAGAAACCAATCATTTTGACCCCCTTGATTTTTGACCGAGGGTTAAGGTTTTGTTTTGCTACATTTTCACCCATACGACGTTTTTTTTAGTGAGTGTTGTAAAGACTTGAATTACTGTAAGTTTTCCTTGTGATTGGTGGGGATTTGTAGTTTTGGTGTTTAAAAACAGGAATGGGATAGATATATAGACTCTAATCGAATACTTTGGAAAGTCAAGACCAGTTTGTAGTCACAAAAGCACAAATTAATGTATTTTGCCCCCAAAGTAAAGTTGTTTGATGTAAGTGAAAGACTGCGAGTGCACCTGAAGGCACTAAAGTTTCATTGCGGTTGGAAGTGCTGATTATAGTCTGACTGTAATGGGACTTATTCATCTGATCTTCAGTGTGTTTTCTCTGGTCTGTGGTAGTGGGGGGAGGGGGGGGGGTCATTTAAACAGTCAAGACTGAGGCAATCACTGAATTGTGCCAAATTTGACATTTCATATTTGGCTTTTAAGAATTAATGAACTGACTGAATGGAGAACCAGAGTTTTTGTCTTTTATTTTTTTGTGTTTTGTTGTTAATTGAGGGGACCACTGTGTAACTGACTGCTGGAATATGTCGTAGTTTGTGTGAAATTTGGAGTGTGGAAAAGGACGGTACAAATCACTGTTAGGGCCTTTATTTTTCTTTTTTTTTGTCTTTCTGATTTGGTACTTATTGTTAGAAAATAACCTGATGTTGCTTTGTCTTGGCAGTCACCACACCAACCTCAGGCTCTGTGCTAAACTCTGAACTCTTGAGTGTCTTTTCATTTCACTGGGAAGCCTTTAAAATACAGAAGCACACGTTCATGCACTACCATAACATTACTGACTTTCTTGTCCGTGTTATCCATGCATCGGCTGCACAGTTGCACATCGTGAATTGTGTGTCTTTCAACAGTTACCATACTACAGTATGTTTTCTTTTATTAACTCAACACATGTTCCTCATGCCAAGGTGACCTACTTGATTTTTTTTTCCTTTTCTTTTTTTTTATTTTTGTCTAGTTAGTCTGTTTTAATGTAAAAAAAAATTATGAAAATGAACAACATATTTGGCACAAGTCTATTATGTGAAAAACATTCTGAAGTATTTGAGGGAATAGCACATTTTGTAAAAATCTATATAACAATAAAAGCTAATGGTTTCCATAATACCCTCTCCCTGGTCCAGTTATTTTGACTTATATGTGTTGTTGTGCTATCTTTACCTCTTATTTTCTTAGTGTTCTGTATTGATGTCGATCACGCAGCCAGAACACAACTGTCAAACCCGATGCAATTTCAAAGATATGAGCTGGTGCAAACAGAACATAATACATACAGTATGTCCTTACCATTCCTAAAAAAAAAAAGATTCTGATGTTGATAAACTCTAAGTGTACTGTTTAAGAAACTGTTCCTGCAAAAAAAAGATGAAAAACGCAGTAAGAAGACAAGTGTTCCTAATTACATCTATGTGGGTTAAGTCACATGCGGAGCTCCTCATGCGGACTCGTACAAAGCGAGGTGAGCCTTTGCCATGTGTTCGGCTCAGAAACACTGACGGGAACTGACAGGCACCCAGAGAGGTCATTGTGGTGCACACAGCTCCCTGCAGAGGATGGGTTACCATGGAAATAACTTATCCCTGTTTTGTGAGCTACACTATAACTGAATAGGAAGCATAATACTAATAATAAAGAACATTTTTGGCTGCAAACAATATGCCTACTTTAAATCATTCTGTCAAAGTTCATATTTTTTGTGTGGGCTTCTCTGCATTGTTTTCGCCTTGATGGACGGTGTACGAATACTTAGAATATATGCAGCAGGAACATTGCAGACCGACCAAGATGTGTCTTGTCGGTTTGGTTACAGCCGAGTGGTTGGGTGGGGATTTACTGTAGATGTGTTTAAATGAAGGGGAATCTATATGTGCAGCGTGACCAGGAATCGAGTCTCAAGGTCAAGAATTTCTTGATAAGCTCAGGGTGTGTCAACCTCTTAAAGCCACTAAGCGAGAGGATTGTTGACTTAAATCTTTCTTGAACTATTTAGTGTACAAAGAGATAACTGACTCCAGAAGGCAAAGCCATTTCAGATTAAGTGCACGGTCCAAATATCCTCACCTTCTGCCAAATGGTGTGGAAATGTGTTTTTATTGAGGATAAGTCTGCCCCCCCGCCCCCCTTTTAATCCAGTGGAGATTAGTTTTCGTGGGGCGTTTCGCAGAAAGGAAATGCATCACAATAGCTGGAGCACAGCAGGTACACTTGGGTGCAACACTGTATCTACGAGGTTTTTGTCGTTTATATCTAAAGCAAACATCGGTACAGGGAATATGTGCACAAGTCAGTAAAGAAAAAATATTACCAGAGGATGTACTGCGATGGAACAAGGTCCATATGTGTATGTGGTGTGTGTGTGTGTATGTATGTGGGTCTGAATGTTTGTGCACATCTGAATGCAGTCATGCGTTTACGCATGAGGGAGCAAAGTACAGTCTGGTGTCAAACACGGTTAGATCACAAAGCTGTGAAAAAAGTGTAGAATGTCTCGGGTTATAGACAAAACAAAACAAATCCTCTGTCTGTTTCGCATTTTAATATTAACAAGCATTAACATGAACAAGCATTTGTTCATATGAATACTCAGCTAACACTCTTTACATGTCCGGTGACCTCACAGGTAGTGTACATCGCAGCAGGACCACACTTCAGCATCTGATTCATGAGGCTCCGGGTCACTGGTCTGCTCCGGCACAGGTTATGAATGTGATTTAACCCCAGCAAATCAATCCTGCTCGGTCTGATGGATGGTCCAGGTGGAAGCCAAGGCCACCTACTCTCAACATCATTCACTTATTTATACACCCGTGACCAGCCTGCTATTCTACAGAAATATATTTCCATAGGGAACAATGATGCATGACACAATCAGGAGAATAAATGACTGTGATGGACAGAGTATGTGCTATTTCAGTGTGTCGGGTAATCTGGTGACCGTGTGAGATCCACCCAATACAGAAGCATAGTATTTTCACTGTTTATAGTACCGTTTACACTGTTGTGCAGTTCCCACTGTTTATAGTACTGTTTTACATTGATACGAGGTACTTTCACTGTTTAGAGTACTGTCTACGGTTTACACTGATATGTAGTATTTGCACTGTTTATAGTACCGTTTACATTGATATGTGGTATTCTCACTGTTTATAGTACTGTTCACATTGTTACACTGACCATCGTATTTATTTCTTATTTATATTGTCTGTGTGTGTTGTCATATTTACACTGCAGACACTCATGGCTTTGG
>JAPTHA010000018.1:33263296-33276259 GCA_029814585.1 Gymnapogon annona | reverse complement strand
CCGGTGACCTACCAACTGAGCTAACCAGCCATTCAGATAACTCAGTTCAAGCCCTGCTCTTGTGTGATATATATTACACTGTCATACATGAATGATGATAACCTACTCCAGGATTTCTTTGTCAACGCATAGTGGTGACTGTAGCTATTAAAAGGTTGTTTTCTCTGATATGAATGAGTCTTAATGTCACAGTCACAAATAAATCCTGATGTAGGTTATCATCATCATTCATGCATGAAAGGGTTAAAGAAATTACACGACAATTTGGATCAAATCTCTTTATCATTACTGCCTGTCAATATCATTCTCTCGTCCACACACTGTGTAGTTCCCATCAGGCTTAGCCTTTGACGTTCCCTGGACTGTTTGCTTACCTTGCTGTGTATTAAACCCACAATCTGGCAACCGCAGTGTCCAAACCTCAACCACAACAGACCTGGTTCTGGTTTCCGCCACCGGGTCTGGTTTTAGTGAAAAAAGACAGGATGATGTACGTGGAGTTACAGAGACACAGTAGCTCTGACTGTTGTTCGTCACCCAAACATCATGAAAAATAGGCACAGGGTCGAATGATTAATTAGGTACAAACCATTTCATGCATCTTTCTCGAGGCGTTTGTAAGACATTTTAGGTACAGGGGGTATCAAAAGTTTGGGCACCCCAGGTTAAAAATATGTGTTAGTGTGCATGAAGAAGCCAACGAAGGATGGGAAGATCTCCAAAAGGCATCAAATTAAAGATGATACATTCTTACAATACAGTGAAGTTCACCTTTCACGGCTTCGCTTTTTCAGGAATTTTGTTTAGTGCACTTTTTTAAATGCTTTTTTAAATGTCGGTCTTGATCAGCGCCACCTGAAATGAATCAACTCAAACATAGCAGACAGTCAACCCTCCCTCAACCACCTCATACCGGAATCGGAAGTCACACAACAAAATAAACTTGCAACACCACACACCACTATCTCCGCACCTCGCCTCTGTAACTGCGGTAACGTGAGCCGCCGAGTTAGCAAAAGGCTAAAGTGAGCCGCTGTCTGAAATCGAATTGTGCTTGAAGTGGAGTTTTTACAATTTGAGAGAGTGAGAGACGTGTGTGGGACGGTCATTACTGTAATAACTCTACATGAAGCGCAACAGATTTCAGAGGCGGCTGGCTTTAGCACGGCGTCCCCACGTTACCGCAGTGGGAACAGCTATGTTGCAGAGATTGGAGGACTCTCCGTGTACTCGTCGTTACCATAAAAACTCCAATTCAAGCGCAATTCCATTTCAGACGGCGGCTCACTTTAGCCATTTGCTAACTCGGCAGCTCACATTACCCCAGTGACAGCAGCAATAAGTTTGAACAAGGATGCAAGAAGGGTTGTGACTGTCAGAACAGGACCATTGTAAGGATGGAGTCTGCTTTAGCTTTGTGTATTAACGACTGCAGGAAGAAGAACATTATGCTGGATACCAACGTTATCACATGAGTCACAATGTGTCCAACCTCCTATTGACTGTTAAAATTATTATTTTACAGTATTTCTAAAAACTATCATAGTAATTTTTAAGAAAACGTTTACATTTTTACTTTTTTTCAAAATGCTTGGGCCTGAAAACAGGTTTTGATCTTTGGTTTCATTCAATAGTACAGTGTTGTATTCTATAATAATTGTAAAAAATAAAGCTGACTACTTCAAGGATTTCACCTATCACGGGTTCTTATTGGAACGTAACCCCCACGATAAACGAGAGTTCAATGTACATCAAAAAAAAAAAAAGATTTATTTCCCTCATTTACACTTTCAAAAAACAAAATAATGGCGTCTGCCAAAGTTTGGGCACCCTGCAGATTTTTAGCATGCCCCGTCTCCTTTGGAAAGCTGAGACCTGATGGTATGATGGATTGTTTGAAAGTGTAAATGATGGGAATAAAATAATTTTTTTTGACACATTGTACAAATGTCTCATTTGTAATTTGATATCTTTAGGATATTTTTCCTCTGTTCCTTGGCTTCTTTATGCATATTAATACACATTTTTACCTGGGGTGCCCAAACTTTCAATCCCCACTGTATGTTCTGTTTTAAGGTGAGTTATTGAACTTGTGACCTGAACTTCATAGGAGGCACTGTACTATAATGGTCTTCAGTTCTCCAGTGGAACCAGCTGGAGTGTCTTCACTGCCAGATCATTATCACGCCGTATGTCCAGCTCCGTCTCTGTCAGACAACAGGTTGGATCCACAACATGTTAATCGCTCCTCCTGCTTCAGTTCACACTGTGATATAAACCGCACACAGAGGTGGTAAATGAGGATCACGACGTACATAGCGGTGTGTGTCCCCGCTAACCCCCCTGACAAAAGCACATACACACACACCCAAACCGGTGACCTGTGGTTTGTGTGAGGCCCTACTTACACATTGATTAACCCTGAGAGTGTTTGGCCATTAGAGCTCGATCTACAGAAATCAAACCAATATGTGAACTCTGTGATTAGTGTCAGACGCATTACAACGCCTTTCACTCAGAAACCAGAGCTTTTTGCATTCCACTCCTGTTCCCCATATCTCTGGTACGAAATCCAAATATTCTACGATGAGGGAGAGAAGCACAGGAGAGATGAAGGGTGGGGGGTGGGGGGGTTATCAAGCTGCTACATTTTTTCCACACATTTTTTATTTTTTTTACCACGTCAATTTGGAGAACATGTCACCCCGGTGTACCTTTTCTCCCACCTTCACTTCTCTCTCTCTCTCACACACACACACACACACACACACACGGACGCATGCATGCACACACACACACACCGACACATCTACACACAATCAGTTATAAAAATATTTCTCCAATGTCAAATGTCCAGGGGTTTCTGAGGCAATGTAATGCAGCCCAGTGGGAGGCAGATCACAGGAGTAGTCTGCGCTCTACCTGCTTTACTGACAGACCTCCCTGAAACCCACTGGCTGCCTTTCACCTGCAAAACGCAGCCACAAACGCAGCCAATAACTGCAGAGGCCGAAGGGCAGCAGTACAACAGAGGCTTTCTCCCAGCGTAGACAGAGCCCCCCGACTCTGAACACCAGCCAAAGACATAAATGCCTCCTGTATCATTTACAACATCCAAAAAAAACCAAAGCCAAGGACAGGAAAGAAGGAGAGACACTGGAGTTACAGTACAATAGCGGGGGTGATGGAAGGACGGGGAGGTAACAGGAAGGATTCTGACCACACTGTGTAGGTGATTAGTACACTGAGGTGGTACAATAGCCTAGTGGGTGATTTTTTTTCCTCTTTTTTTTTTTTCTGCCCCATCCCCCTGACTATATTTGCTGACTGGAAACTACAAGAAGGTCACTTTCCATCTCGTCTTGGCCTGCGTTAACTGTGCCTATACACATTATATTTTTGCATAGTTTCTGACCTCAAATAGAATATTTGACATTGCGCTGCTTCCCCAGAGACATTACTTCCTTGTGTATCGCAGCAATCTAAACTGCAAAGTCATAATTAAGATTGGACGGCATGTATCTCTCTCAGGGCAACTTGGCATGAAGACTGAGGCCGAGCAGGAAGTTGGTGATAGGAACAAATTGTCAAGAGGAAGGAAATGTTTAAGTCTGTGGGATGCTAGCTGCCAATTCTGCTATAACACACTGTTGTGGACTGTTGGTGACACTGTTAAAGGTGTTCACTCTGCACCACGACTCTTTTTTTTTTTTTTTTTTTAACAATTTGAACAATCTTATCACTTTTGTCTGAATATTTTTGCTGTTGTATAAGACTGGGATCTGTCTGGCTCTACCAGCTCACAGATCCTCCTTTTAATATGTGATGCAAAATTCCAGCCTTATTGACAAGTTTGCTTTGCAAGTGATGTGTGTAACGTGGTGGCCGCCCAGAACAGAGCAGCGCACATATGGGCCACAGCCCTGCAATAGAGAGGGCCCAACCGAAGGAGGTCTGGAGCTCCTCTCTCCACAGGTTTAGTCTACACGACTTGAGTACAAGCTCTACATCTGGACGTGACCACCATCTACGCCATCAGCAACAACACACTGCCAAAGCACGTGTATCCAGCACGGGGTACTAGAGGACAAGTGGTGGCATTACAAATACTTTATATTACAAAAGACACCAGTTATGAAGATCACATGTTTGCAAAGAGTGTCATGAAATTATCTGCATTTTATTCTGCGATGACCTCAACAAGAAGAAATATAATATCATAAGCGTTTTGAAGATGACAAATCTCTCACATGCAGGAGATGTCTAGCCACCAAATAATACCACAGCCACCTAAAAGCATGCTACCATACTGGTGCTAGTGGGGTTGTTCAACTGGATTGAGATCTAACTGTGAAGGTCTAAGGTTATGATTGCACATGATTTTCAGACTGATAACCTGCCATCAAACCCCTGAGTCGCCTGAAAATGAGCCTTCTTCGCTTATGTAAACATACTTTAGCTTGACCCCCCCTCCCTCCCCTCATACACTGCGTCTTCATGACAGTCAAAGTTCATGTTTCTTTGAGCTGCATGAAGTGATGTGGATAATATGTTATAATATGATTTTTTAAATATTAAAATTCAAGTATTTTCAAGAGGGACAGGGACACGCCTGTACAACCTGCCTGTTCCTTCATCACTCATCATGTCCACAGGTCTATTAAACATAAGTTGAGTTGATGTGGTTTTTCATAACTAGGATTAAAACTTGTGGATTCTTTGATGGTAGCTGCACAAATCTGTATAAATTTCCAGATTCACATCTTTACTAATGAGAAGTACATTCATTTCTATTTACCTCAGTCGTCTAAAATTTCACTCCTTAAATGTTATTGTTATCCTCGAAGAAATGGCGACATCTGGTTTTTCCCTGTAACTTGTTACCTGCAGGTGTCTTCATTGTAACATCCTCAGCTTCAGGGATCAAGTTCAAATGTACAGTATTTGTAGGCGTAGAGGCTGAGTTTGCTCTTTTCTGCTCAACATATTGAGCACACACACTGAACGGAGCATTAAACACACTGAGCACAGACACTGAACGGAGCACTAAACACACTGAGCACACACACTGAATGGAGGACTAAACACACTCAGCACAAATTTCTCCCAAAATGTAGAATTGTGAAGTTTAAAACGTATGATCATGTGTGCTTTTTGTGTGTAAAGAGAGAGGAGAGGGGGCTCACTGAGGTGCTGGGGGTAATAAACTGATATGGAGCAGAGCAGATGCTCATGGTCTGTCTACCATCAGGCCACTCACAGTTCACCAAATACTACACACCAGAGGGCTGTTTCTCTGTCCTTCTGACACTCGGTCTCTGTCGTACACACCGACTCTTACTCCTGTGTCCTATTAAAATTCAGGACGACACACTGGGAGATGCTAGCTCATTGGTATTGATACAGTATGATCGGTTCTCCTGGATTATAGCGACCATGGTGTCCGGCTGTCTGTCTCTGTACTCCTGTGACTTATGGGAGAACAGGGGGATTGAAAGTCGCATGTAATGGCAAATTCCACTGACCACACTCGGATGTCCCCTCTTCCTGCTATTCTATATATGTCACCAGGCCTTTTGGAGGGGGGCTCTTTTGGGAGTCTCGCTGGCGAGAGATTTGTCTTCACGCACTCATACACACTTGACATGTACGTGCGTGCGTATTCACAGGTCGCACAAAAACGAAGGCTAGATGTGAGGGATCAGTTGCAGGGTCTGGGTACGACCATGAGGAATGCCAGCGCAGAGCTGTGGTCTGACACCTCTGGCTGTCTGTGCCGCTGTCAGCCATGGGAAACACTGCAGCCCAGGAGAGCTCTGGCCAGAGGGTGACGTGATGGGGCAGGATGTGTTTCCAGTGGTGAGGTTTAACCATGCATGTGGACATGCTCAGAGACCTGTGGAGGAAATTCTCAGCACCCCTTGGCCTCTTTGTCTCGTGGGTCTGAGGAGCGGTGTGCCCCAGCTGGCCACACACTAATTTTACCTTCAAACCATCACACTATTTATGTGGTGTTTCATTTTAGCTTTGTACCTGTCAACCTGGCAACTCCATTTCAAATCCTATTTGGCATTAACTATGCATTTTTTAAAAAAAGTAAAATACACTTTGGAACAATCCCGGGGAGCTGCGAAGGGCCCCTCTGTGATAATGGAGCACTTTTACAACACTAACAGGAGTGCTTCGTCAGTTATGCATTGGAAGTTATAGCTTACATGAGCCCCAGCCTGTAATAAATTTGTCAGTCATTTACATTCAAAAGCCACCAGAAATTGTAATTGTTCCCAGTGCACTGCATGTTGATTTTCACCGACAAGAATATGAATGGTCTTTGTGCTTAATGGACTGTGACAATCCCTCAGAGTCTCACAACACGGCCACACGTTTTCAATCACAACCTGTATTCCTCCATTTATTCTCTCCTTTTTCTCTGCCTCTCTCTACCTCGTTCATTTTCCCCCTCACTCCGTGGCCTACTCCCCCACCACCCCAGAAAAACCTTCTTTTTCACTGTCTGATAGAATTAGAGAATCCTTGAACCATGGTGATCACACTTCCTGAATCAATTACTATTAAGTAGCGGCAGCCAGAGCACTGAATGTGCACAGAGGCAGAGGCTGTTTACATGGGATTCAGTGAAAAGCACAGTGACACCCACACCAGAAGCAGCCTGAGGTGCTCTGGGTAAGCTGGTAGAAAGCGCTTCAGGTCAATGGGGGGGTGTTAGCGCGGAGTAGTTGGGGGTTGGGGGGGGCACCAATGTGTTTGTACAGGATCCAAGCTGTCAGGAATTACCCACATGGTATGAAATGTTAGGAAACGTTACATTACAGACAGATGTACCTCAGCCTCACATGGAAAGTCTGAGGTCCGGTTACACACACTGTATACACAGAGACAAAGAGCGAGGGTGAGATGAAGGAGTGTGGCTGGAGAAATGTCGGGGTTCAGAGGTGTAACAAAAGCCAGTGTTTCTTGCATCCACATCACTGTGGAAGTTGTTTATAAAATGCAGATTTTACTCTTTTTTTTTCCTTGCTTGGTGTGGTTACCCTTTTCCAGAAACGACTAAATGTGAAACGCATTCGTGGTAGATAACACAGCAGTTTTTCAGATTATTTTACAGCACCAATGAGTTTTAAAGGTATTGTTTAGAGACAGGAAATCACCAAAGATAAGAAGAAAAAAAATAGTGTAATGGTGATTTTTTTTTTTAGATGAGCTTTTTTAAGTGGCTAAAATATTGTTGTTGTTATTGAATAAAATGTTATTGTTGTCCAATGTTTTGGTTTTGTATTGTTGTTACTTCTGCTTTGCTTCCACAAACTGGGGATTCATCGACTACAACCGCAGACTACATTAACTATAAATGTGTAATACAACAAAGCTAAAAAATATTATTCCCAAGAATCTGTAATAACTCAAAACACCAGATATAAAATGAGGAGAGGAAAACTGATTTTCATCTGATTTATTCTAATCTATTTGAAGTTTTAAGTAATGAACTAATAAATTCAATTTAAAAAGTAAGTAGACCTGCCTCCTTTCCACACTCCAGCAACACATCAGTTCATTCGTCGTCACAGTCTTCTGGACAAATTCAAGCATAAACCTGCTGTTTATTTTTGGAATGGTCTGTGTTAAATCTAATTTGTGCAGGATGGGTGCTGGGAGACCGAGGAATCCCCTGCAGCCTTGGAGAAGGAAGAAGAGGAATGTGACCCTCAGAGGTCAGTGGTCCCCTCTCCAGGGTTACAGGGGCTCCTGCACAAGGACTGGTCCAGGGTCACAGGTCAGCGTGCTCGCTCATTGGGCTCTGCCCTGGCGCCTGCCGGCACAGCCCTCAATTTGTAAAGCGGTAGAGGGTGACCCCAGAGGGCCCCTCCTGGCTTCCCTGGCCAAACACAGGTCTTAAACACTACCAGCCTCCCCCTGATTCCCTTGTCTCCCTTGACTCCCCCATCCCAAATCCAGGACCTGTAGTCTGAAACACACATACACACACACTCAACACCAATCCATCCTTAATAAGAGGAATTACCCCAGGCAGGAGCAGAAGAGAGGGGAGAGCAGAGAGGGGAAGCAGGTATGCCGCCATCTCCGCCTCATTACTCAGTGGATTTATGTAGGATAATATGCCCTGTGTTCAGTGGCGCACTCGGGCGCTTAACTCCTTGACCTGCACTGTAAATAAGTAAATTAATAAGCACAACATCTCTGAAAGCAAGACTAATGAAAGTACTTTATCAGCCTGGTATCAGGGATGCAACCTTTAAAAAAAACAAAAAAACAGCAATAATAAATACAGAGACACAAACTAATCTTTCTTTATGGTTGTTTGTCAGAAAATCCGTCAGAAATAATAACAATGTCTACAACTGCAAAGTTTGGGAACGAGCAGCCACCAGAGTTTGGCTATTTTTCTTGCCAGTTTGTCTGTTTTCTGTGATGGGAGCGACAGAGCTGTTTCTGATACTGACTGTTACAGAACGACCAATTATCCCGGCCTATGAGGACAGGCCTCTGACAGCGTAATTACAGGCAGCCTGGTCTTGATGCAACCAGTCGCCAAAGACTTGGGAACAAGAGACGAGAGGGAGGCAAGAGACAGGACATGGGGGTGGGTCTGAAGGTGTCCTAATCCACCAGGAATCGAGGTCCTGTCTTGTCCCAGACTCGGGGGCCTCTCCATGGGCCGCTCGGAGTCGGAGCTGGGGCCTGATTTGGCCCAGCTGGAGGAAGCGGGCGATCAGAGTTCAGTTGGTGCAGACAGAAGTAAAGTAAACAGCCGTGGTCACTGGGCAGGCCGTTAGCAGGCCTCGGACAGATGAGCAGGGGGCCGGGAAGACCACACACATACACATACAGTCAGACCACACAGGGGCCGGGGCTCAGGGGCCTACGCACGCAAGCACACGCCCCATCGGCACGACTCCCCTGTGGGCCGAAGCACGCTGCAGGTCAGGGCGGAGCAACACAGAGCACAGAGGAACAACACACTGGCACAGAGTCGTCCCGGGACCCTCCATGTGCCTGGGTGAAGCTTTCTATAAATGCACTATGGAAACAAGCCGCTCTGATCCGGTGGCGTAACCCTCCGCGTGTTCCTATAGAGCAGAGCTGTAAGAAAGTAAACACAAACAGGAAGGGATTCATAAGTACGCTGCTGCTTCACTGCCAAATCTTAAAGTGCACTTTGGAGAGTACGTCCGCCTCCATGTTGGAGGCACGAACCCTCTCTTCGAGGGAAAAACCACATGCACATTAGTTGGGAAATGACATCGTGTTGATAAACCAAGTCAAATCTGAGGCCAATAAGCAACTGTCAACAACATTTTCCAAGGGGTTATTTATTTTCCATTAAAAAAAAATGTCCCCATAGAAAAGATTTTAGCCAGTTATCAGATTAGAATATGATGTTTTTCCCCTGCTTATTGTCATTGAAATAATTGTGTGTAGATTTGACCCATGACTATGATTAAAAATATACAGAAAAATTTGATAAACATCCAATAAAAATGTTTCATTCTTAAAAAAAATAATAATAATCCAAAACTGACATAGTAATATTTTCAAACAAATGCCATATTATCTGCATGAATATTGTTTTTCATATGACTTCCTTTCCAACTGGTAATGATATTAAGGGACAGAAGAAAAATATATTCACAAAATTAGACAAACACATTAACACGCAAAAGCCAAACAAAAATAAATATATACCACACAAACACATGCTCGTACACACACACTCTCCCTTTCTCTCTCTCTCTCTCTCCTCTCTCTCTTTCCACAAGTCAACATAACCATCAGTCTCTTGCTTTATCTGGACAGTGTCAGAATGACCCATGGGAGAGCCTTCGAACGTGCGTGTGTGTGTGTGTGTGTGTGTGTGTGTCAGCCTAACACAGGGTGGAGTGAGAAGAAATGCTCTCAATCACAATTACTCCCCACTGCCACCAGTCATGCCGCCTGCCTCGCATCACCTTACCACGCCTGCACACACACACACACACACTGACACACACACTGAAACACAAGGTCAGCACTTCCACTGGAAAGACATGATGTACTCTGAGTTCGGCAAAGAGTCCAAGATCACCTCCATGAGGATCTAGTGCAGCTGTCAGAGGGATCAGGCAGGGGCTGGACTGCACCATCTGCCCGCTTACAACACACACACCCTGCTGTGTGTATCAGTAATCCTCAGTGCCCGGCCTCCCTCTTCTTTCATCGCTTATCTTCACATTTAAAACAGCATTTATGATAACGAATGACAGGTAGCTTGGGCTGTGATCACTCCTCATCTGGCATTTATCTCATAATGGTACATGCGGCATTCTTCCGTCCGGCAGAAGACCCTGATAAATCTCCATCGCAGGGTGGGCAGACCACTGGCTAAAAGTTTTTCTGGCTGGAAAAAGAGCACGGTTGAGAAATAAGTATGAGATTTGCTGCTAATAAAGTATGCGAGCTGTGTGTGTGTGTGTAATTGTTAAACTGCGACAGGTTTCAAGGTAAAAGGAAGGACTCCTTGAAAGTTGACGCTGACATTAACTTTCTGGTGACGGTGCGAGTCTGGGGGTCAAGATTGACAAGGACGCGGCGCGGTTCAGCGTCTGGACAGGAGGTGGGGGTCACGGGGGTAAGAAGCGGCAGTGATTTGAGGTCATGGAATGAGAGACTGGATCAGTTTCAGTTGGTGAACTTTGAATACTCTGTCGTGAGGTGGAGGTAGCGTCGCGGTCGTTGGGATTGTGGGAGGTCGAGGGTTTTCAGGGTTTCAGGGGGAGCAGTTGTATGCTGGGTCGGTGGGGGTGCTGGGGGAGGTCATGGAGCTGTGAAATATGACTGTCAGGTATAAAGGGAAGAATAACACAGACTCTGTCCTTCCTGCTTTGCCACAAGTGTGTCTGGGTCTCACTGGGTGACATGGTGGGGTCGTGGCCTGTCGTCGGTGGAGACACCGACTCTCACACACATAAATATGAGGACAGGCACTGATCAGACCTGCCATCCCATGAATTATGCTCGGTTAGAAATGTCGCAGGGAACCAACATCAATATGATACTGAAGACAAAAAGACATATATTGATTTACTTTTGACAATCATTTCTATCATTAACATGGACACACAGGTGCTTTCCTTTCATTGGCAAAGTCTTCACCAGTGTAAACTAATACAAATAAATTAATCTCGACAAATTAAGTCTTTCATTTGTGAATTATGATAACATGATTTCTTTGTGACTCATTTATTTTAATATACTGACATTAAAATAAATCACTTCGAGATCTCCACCCACATGAAAAATATAAATCATGCTGTTGAATTTAATATATTAATTCATTAATTTACTTGTTTCATTTGTATTTGCTAGGGCTTTTATTTGTGTGTGTGTGTGTGTGTGTGTGTGTGTGTGTGTGTGTGTGTGTGTGTGTGTGTGTGTATTAATATAGCTCAGTGTCAGACACCTGGCTCAGGCCTGATTAAAAGTTGAAAGACTTTGGCTCTGACTCCACTATTGTTTGATGAGACAGAAGACATCCTCAGGTCTCTAACTTGGTCCTTAATGAGACTCGCACGTAGGCCACTTCCCTTTGACCCCAACACATCCATGCTTGTCCTGCGGTTCCTCCTCGGAAAAGGAGGACCAACTGGCGAGGAAACTTTGTTAAGGGAGTGGGGCCGAGGCGCAGGAAGGCTCGACAGAGTGGTGACTCATGCGATTTTTCTGACGTGGGCATGTAGTCCTGAAATGCAACAACAACAACCCCCCCCCCCTAATGGCTCAGGACTTCCTCGCACAATGGGTGAAGTGGTCATGTACACATTATTTACCACATCCTGTGCTATTATTATTACCATTATTATTATCATGATTAACATTATTACATACTCAATAGATAACATTCTATTTTCATTTTATTATCTAAGGGCCTGCAACCCTGCAAAGGATAACGCAGATTCAGAAAATAAGTGAGTGAGTGAGTTATCTGAGGAAAATCTCGCCAGCCAGTGAATGCAACCAATAAAGTGTCATTTATATAAAGAGCGGTAATTTAACAAAAGACGAGCAACCTATGCTTTTATGCTTCCAAATGGAGCGTCTAGTTTTCACTGCTCCATAGAAGTGTTTTTTTTTTTTCTTCTGTTGTTATTGCTGTCTGACATGCCCAGTGCGTTGTCTCCTCACACGGATTGTGACCAGTACATTATGCATGAAACATTCAAGTCTAAAATAGTCTCCTGCACTGGAGCTTAAAAACCCAAGGCTGTGTCGCTCAGTCTGAGAAAAGAACTGGCTCAGAGGATTCGTTTGTTTATGGCTTATGTGTTTGTCTTTTTTTATTACAGTCATCATTATGATTCAGTTCTATTCAGATAAAATGTCCTCGCTGCAGTAATAGTACGAGTCACCTACAGTCGTACAAAGCTGCGTCAATCACCAGTGAGTATGTCGGTTGTGGTTGAAAGTGATCTGTAAATTATGGAAGCAAACAGGATAAGTAAATATTTGCACAGTTGAGTTTGTGGAGCTGAAACCTGGAGAGAAAATATGTAGTGTTTTTAACACAGGTTACGATATTCAAAGCTCTACTGTATGAATTTGCAGCATTTCTCAGTTAAATGGGACCGAGATCAGGTTCAGTGTTTACTACACACCAGTCAAAGATTGAATCAGGCTTACTATTCTGCTGATGGTGTAAATATTCAAGAACCAACAGAGAAAGTGAATATAGGTATTTCCAGATCGATCTAATCATTATTTTTTTATTTCTGTTCATTGGAAAAAATTAAAAAAGCTCAGGTTAATTGCTTGTTCAAGAGTCAGTTCTGGGATGTTGGAGGGAAAAATATTGACAGAAATCTTCACATGTGCTCACGCATGCATGCACACACACACACACACACACACACACACACACACACACACACACACACACACACACACACACAC
>JAPTHA010000018.1:33233843-33252723 GCA_029814585.1 Gymnapogon annona | reverse complement strand
TACAAATAAATATGGAAAATATAAAGTGCACAGTTGATGTAGCCGAATGTAACTGCAGTGCAAATATGGCTACACTCGCAGTCAATATAAATAATAAATAATCAAAATAAATAAGATGGACAAGGTAACATGTAGTCTTCCGCAACTTAACTCTCAAAGTGAAGTTACTGGCTGGATTATAATGGAGCATTGGACTCTTGTTTGAGACTAAAGGTGGGAGAAAAATCAATGAGGGGCTTTCCTCCCACCGACTTGTCCTTCGGCATGGTACTTAACTCCAGACTGTTCTTGTGAAGCTGCCCAGAAGAAACATTTGTTTGGGAGACAACTCAATGTGTGAGTGAATGGTACAACTTAATTTATTTACTTCTCAGAGTTCCAGTTTTATAAGAGGTGGTGGCTAAGAGGAAGTGAGACATTACCTAGACTTAGATTAAGTCTGAAATATTTGAGAGTTAATATTTCAGAGGATTTCAACCTCCTGTCCTCATATTTCATCAGTAATGACAGAGACGGACATACTGGTGTATAAAGACAATACAGAGAAAGAGTGTGACGATATGAAAGGAATGCAGACAACAAGAGCAAAAGAGCTGTTTGTTCCTCTTACCGCAGGTCAATGTTTTTCAGGTGGCTCATTGTGGCAAGAGTACACAACTCCAGACTCTCCACTCTGTTCCCAGCCATGGCCAGTTTGTCTACTGCGCTGAGTCTCTCCAACACACCAGGGATGTGAGAGAAATTGTTGAAGGAGAGCCCCAGGCTGTTGAGCTGGCAAAGGCCACCCAGCTCCTCAGGCAGGGAGCTGAGATGGTTTCCATCCAGAGACAGTGTCTGCAGGCTACAAGACAGAGAGGATACATGTTTTCTTTTATTTCCACGTAGGTGGCATCCATTTTTTGTTACAATTATTCATGTTTTTTTCTGCACTATCCAAGACAGAAACAGACATAATGTAGGCGCTTCTTGATCTTTATCTGGTGCATTAGCAAAATATTTTAACCTAACACATGAAAGTATTTCAGCCACAGCCAAAAATACATACTGTGCATACCCGAAGTTAAACTTATTTACCAAAAAATTGAGAAACACTGAATATAATTATAAAGCGAAAAGCATAAAAATAAATCTCAATATATGACAAAAAGACTGCTATTATCAAGACATCAATTACTCTTATTTGTACTTCAAAATGAATACAAATGATATCCATCCCATCAAAGTGACCATTTGACTCTATATAATTCACTTTTAATGTCCTAGTGCGTGTGTGTCTGTGTGTGTGTCACCTTTGAAGGTTGCCTATCTGTGCAGGGACAGTGTGGAGACTATTGCAGGAGAGGTTGAGCTCAGTCAGGGTGAGGATTTCACACACACATTCAGGAAATACACCCAGACGGTTGTGAGACAAGTTCAAACTCTTCAGCTGAGAAAACCTGAAAACAGAGAAAAGAGTAGAGTGATATTTTAACCCTCACACAAGGTAAATGAAAATAAATCTTTAAGGCAACAAAACATACATACATGTATATATATAAATATATATATACATACATACATCCATACATATACACAAATAGTTTGTTTAACACGTTTTTATGGATTTCTACAGAGTTGACTTGTAAAAAACCTTGTAATAGGTATGAGCTGTATCCAGTAGTTAACACCCATATACTGAAAGCGTGTCTCTGTATAGCCAACTGTGATCCAGCTCATGGAGGCAACGTCAGACAAATAGCAAACTGAAAGATAGCAGAATGCTTATGTTTCTTTACCCAAACAGAAATCAAAGGCATTCATTTGAACGAGACATGGATTGAGTTTTCATTTCTGCTGCTTTCATTTGAGTAACAGTGGATGAAGAGGAAAGGCACTTTGAAATGTACCACAGATAATACTAGAAAATTGAGGTGGCTGTGAGCATCTGCTGATACTGACTGTGCCCCAGCTTCAGAGTGGAAGCAAAATGTCTGTGCAACAACTCAGTAGCACAACAAGCACCAGATTATTAGCTGACCCACTCCTGCATTCCCCATTCTTAGTGTTCTATTTGTCTGCAGAGCTGTTTGCTGTGAGAATGCAAGACAAACCACATGTGAAAAGTAAGACAGTTGGTAAAATGCATCACAATTTAGTCCCACACCAGACAAGTTAATTTTTCAACGCAGTTTTATGCTTCAGACATAAAACCTGGCAGGAGAGAAAGGATGCTATTAGCATTGGCAAAGCAGTTATACATCCTGCACTGGTGCCTAATTTTTTTGGCATTGTAATTTAGCAAAGATGAGATGATAACAGAGCACAGGCTATATATATGTAATTGCATTTTCATAGAATTCTGGATCGTTCTTAGTATTGCATCTGTGTACCAATATCTGGAACAGGCAAAGCAACAATATCCAACAAAACTCCAAACAGAAATTGTGAAATGACTCAGTTAAGGACAACTGCTGTGAGTTTGATGCTCTCCACAATGATTTCTCATTTGTTTGGCTGAGGTGGTGTTCGAAATGGTTCAGCCTTGGAACGAAAAGCTGGTATTATTTCCAGTGTGTTTGGGTACATCATTTATTGCTTGCGTCTAAGAGACTTAAGTGCTTTTGCTTTTCTATGGTTACATCTTCGAAGGTAAACTTCCTCTTGCTCCTCTGTCATCAGTCAGAATAGTCAGCGTTCACACAACACTGCTCTATCTTTGTGCACAAATTCTAAATATGCAAACAGGACGGCCAACACAAAAAAATAAAAATGAAAACTAGTGAGGTGTAAATTTGCGAGATATGCAACACACACTGAGGCAAAGCAACAATATAGTAGATACTGGCCCAACCAGCTGAATATACACACCTCCTATTGCAAGAAACAATTAAGTGATGACTAAATAAGCTGTGTGATATATGCAACATATCACATATGATGTTTATTGCAATAATCATGTCATAATGAAATACTGAGCAAAGCAGGGAATAGTAATAAATTGCAGGTGTGAACAGTGGTGCACGGTTTAACTGTGCTCAATTAACAGCTCAGGGGGGCTACATTAACATGAAAAAAAGCATTGGTAGAAATGCCAAGGCAAAAACAAATATGTAGAGTGACTATTGTTTGCGCATCAAACACTGGATATGTGTAACAGTCTCAGTTTGAGCAGCGAAGCACAAAAACAGCTACAGAACAGCACCAAAAAAAGGGATTTACTTCTCTATAGAAGCATTTCAATGAAACAGATGCTTACTGAAACAAGGACATGACCTCATTCCCTAGATGAAGGATGGTCTCTTCTGCTCTGCTGGATCTATTAGCAGACCACTGTATAAAGTTCTTCAGTTCACAGGCGTGTGTTTACCTGGGAAGGTTGAGCAGGCCCCCGGGCCCCTGAAGGCTCATGAAGTTATGTCGCAGGTTGAGATGGGTGATATCCTGGCTATAAAACAGGTATTCAGGCACTGTCTCCAGGCTGTAGCAGGACAAGTCCACCAGACTGACCGTCTGAGACACAACCTTCACACACAAACACAGTAACGCACATTTGTACTCACAGTTGTACACACAACAAACTAATACGTTTATCAAGGAAGCACTGACTGACTCTTCATGTGTTCTTGTGCCTTGTCTTGTCACATATGCACCAATTCAGCAACTTCAAGCCTCTATCTGCTTCAACGCCGGTTAAATGTATGTTATGCAGAATATGGTATGTGTAAATAGCAGATTACCATACACAGCCGGGACACCTAATTACGTTCATCTAGTTCAGTCTGAGGACAGGCTCCTTCATTAACTACACTGTGCAGCAAACCAAAAAATGGGACGGCTGCTTAGCAGAGCATGACATTACGCCACTGGTTTTAGAGATGATAAAGACAAAACTTCTCTTTTCTCAAAAACAAAAACCCCAAAAAGACAGCTAATCTGAAAACCATTTTGAAAATTCAGCTGCTTTTATAAACAGAGCAATTAAGTGATGTGAGAGTGGGCTGATTGACATTGCTGATTGACAAAGATTGACAGTGCATACTGAAGAGCAGGTGAACGGAGGGTTTCTCTGTTGCAGATTATTTCCAATGGCGATCACTGCAAGTAAACTCTGTCACTGTGAAGCAATGTGAGGTGACGCAATAAAGAAGATAAAAGAGAATAAACGCAGGTCGGAGAGAGGATCTGCCGAGACTAACAGATGTGTTAAGACTTGAATAAAACTTGATAGCAACGATGAATGACGGTAATGACTTCGTATTTCTGGCGTTCAGTTGAGTGTAATTTGATGATTTCCTACAGAAAAATGAACAGCGAGGGCACTAGTTTTACTTGTCTGTATGCACAGCTGCCATATCATGATCATGAATGTTCTAGACCGCATACTGATGTGTTTGCATGCACACAAAGTCGCAGTTAAGCCTCCCAATAACAGCCTGTAAATCTGCATGACAGCTAATAAACATTTCATTTTTGCAATTCGCTAAAATGCAATTCTCCATGTTTATTATTGTGTCAAACTACTAATCAGTTCTGACATACTCGTCACAAAACAAAAAGTGTACTTAGCCTCCTGAACTGTGTCACACATCCTGACTTTCTATAAATACAGACTCTCACATGCTGCCCTGTCACTATAATACAGTATGTACCATCGTTCCAGTATTCAGTCAGATCCTGTCTACTCATTTTGCAGAACAAATGCAGTTGCTGACTCGCTCTTTTTCAGTCGGTCTGTGTCCCGCTCACACACACACTTACAATTCTAAGATGAAATGTACCAGAAACACTGGCCTAAATCCACCCCCCACAAAAATCATCAACAACCATCTCAGTCTCCACAATATTAGCTGATCTAAGTCACTGCCTAAATAAAGTCTACTCTTAGTACACTGCACAGGAGATGACTCGAACCCAGTAATCCATACCGCCGTGGAAGAGAGAGATCCTGGACTTAGCATGAATCTGCAACTAATAGGATTTTCTTTTTTTTTTTTTCCTGATGGCTTTCTCCTTCCATGGCTAATTGTACGCTGGCTGGGCCCCAGCGGTGGCTCACAGAAGCTGCTCAGCTCCAGGAAGGAGCTGCAGCACAATAGTCTTTAATTAGAATATTAGAGACAAAGCAACTAAGCAGAACAGAAACAATGGCATTTTTTGTAGAACAGCTGCAAAGACCTGGCAGGAATGTCTGAAAGACAGAGTGTACCCCCGAATACAATCATGGTGGGTCTTTTTGCAACCTCTCATCCGCATCTTAAGTAATGAGCCTCCTGATGTTAGCGGATGTAGAAAAACTCAATACAAGTGTCCCCTGACAGAAGCAAAGATGATAAACTATGTGGTTGCAGGCGTAGTCTTAAATCAAAGCCAGACACTTCTGAGAATTTATCTCTGTAGAGCCAATCAGAACCACTTAGTTGGGCAGATTGTGATTGGATGACACCCAACCAGACCACTCACAAGGCAACTATAGTCACTAGCACTATATTTGATTTTCAGTTTTTTGTTTTACCCCAGAGGGACCAACTAGCAGTTCACAAAATGTTGCTAAGAGATAAGACAAACAACTGCAAACACACTGACGTGTACTCATTGTATTTTCCTTACTTTTGATGCTTGTCGATGCCAGCGCTGATAGTCCGCGAGTGTGTCAAAATTGACGAAGTACGTCTGGGCCTGTGAGCCAGCTGAGCTGAACATTAGACAGTGTTGTCTCCTCTTCACCTCCTCCACCTCGATGCAAAGACAACACACACGGGAAACTAAGTTCAACATCCCTATGCAGTCCAAAGTAAAAACAGTTCAATTATCATACTCCATATCAATATTCTGTGATGCAGTTTAGATTATTTTTCACGATACATTTGGTGTATAACTTAAGTTTCTGCACCTCAAAGAAAACACAGTTGCTGTTTTTTTTGTTGTTTTTTTTACTGCTTTGACCTTTAAACGTAGATGGGGGAAAGGCCAAGTTTCTATTTCTGGAAAATAAAATAATGCCCCTTTCTTAAGAGCAGGCAGTTGTCAGGAAATCAAAAGGGAAGCAACTGCTTTTTCACAAGACTATATTCATTGATTTTTTTTATTTTATTTTTTTTTTTACATCTTAACACGGCAGGAAATATGAGGGTGTGGATGACCTGCAAGATGCATCTATCCTGTTGTTCGCCTCTTTCATCAAGATTCACCACAGTCTACAGATGTGAACTCCAGATGATCTCAATGCTCAATCAATGACTCTCAAGATTCCAACAGCTTAATTTGTTTTCTTACTCAAATCTAGCTGGTACTGCGTTCTGAGCTAGAAACAACTTGTATATACTCTTTGGCATATTTATGTACTAAATGAAGAAACACTGTGTATGATAAGAGTCTGTTTGTGAAGTATTACATCATGTTTTACACTGATAGCGATGGACTCCTCTGTCTGCAGCTGTCCAACCCAGCTGTGTTTTTGCACTCTATCCACACTCATCTGGGACTGTGGACAGTGAAGTATTCAGCTCTGAACTCTCACCTTTCCCCCGACCAGGGGCAGGATGTGCATCTTCCCAGTGAGGCTGTCTTTAACCGAGGCCACGATTAGACAGGTGCCACAGAGAATGACCTGCCGCTCTGCCCATTTATGCAGCTGCGTCTTGCCCTTCCTGACGCTGAATACGCCTTTGAGCAGAGTCCGCTCCTGCTGGTCTGCATTCACTGGACGTTCTGGAGGAAAAAGCACACACAGTGAGGTTAGTGTAGATCGACACACACTGATCTAATGCACAAAACCCCTGCCCCTCCCAGTGTGATAAGCAAATTCTGCTAATTAATAGCAAATGTTCTATATCGAGGATGGAAGCTTCCAGAAAATGAAGTAATATACATAATCAGGTCAGCATGATTTCACCTATAGATTAGTCAGCTCCCTGACAGAACAGTTCCAGGAACTTTGCTTACATCAGCACTTGGGATGGACACTGCCCTATTATCTCATTTACTGTACATCTGGATAGAGAATTGGCTCAAGTTCAATCTCAAATGGGAAAAAGAGGAGTCTTCATTGAAGTCTATCCATTCCATTTGAGCTGCAATTTGACCAATTGAAGACATTGCCGTATTTAGACCTTTAGGATCAACGTGATACCATGGTGCAGTGATTTCAATATTAAGGATACAGATTTAATACAGAGGCAATCAGGGTCAAAACATCTTTCAGAAAACATACGTCACAAAACCTACGATTTCAGTTTGCGGAAATGGTGAGAGGACATTTATTGTTTGCAATTGGACAGAACCCAGACTTCAGAGTGTAGAAACAGAAACAGGAAAAGACATTGAATGGTCACAAATGACTCCAGTTCAGTCTGGTCATGAACAATAAATGCTGTCCCACCTTCTCTGCAATCTAAAATTATGTTCATTGTGTTTTCGGATCCTGACTTACAACTCACTTTTAGGTCTGTGCACAAATCAAAGATATATTTCCACAATGGACTCCTTCTGGTAATGGATTACACCCACATCTGAGTAATCACCATGTCACTTAAAATACCAGAGTAGGTGGAGAGCAGGTAAAGTGTCAAAGTGTCCTGTGAGTGATAAATGACTCCATGCCCATACTATTTCTACTTCCTTTTCCTTCCCTCCGTCTCCTGCCGTCAAAGTGATAAATGAGTCAGGGCTTTTTGTCACGTTAAACTTCACTCTTTTCAATTAAATGAAACCAGCGGACACATCAGGCAACTTGGCTGGATGGTACTGAAGGATGCATCAGACGGCAGACCTGCTGTGTCTGCCAGGCTTCAAGTATACTCAGGTTAATGGCAGGTCACACAAGCACAGAGGAGACACAGCCTCAGCCTCGTCCTCTGTTGTTACATTTCTCTCAAACCAACTTATGCTTCCTCCCACTCAGAGGCTCTCATTGCAATCTGTCCCCCCCCGCACCCCCCCTTTGGTCTGACTTGCACTTTCTCTCCACCTTCACTTTCACTCTGCAAGGGCATTCAAATGAAATGAAAGGATGCTTGTGTTTTTTTTCTGTGCCAGGGAAACTGGTGATGAGCCAGCCAAGTGCTTCTGACAACAAATTGGCTCGCTGGCCGATCAATAGTGGTGCCTGATTCTTGGGCGGATTCCCTAAGTTGGGTAGAAAAATAGAGACGCAAAACCCTTGGTGTACAGGTTGACGGACAGGATGCAGAACAATGAAACACAGAGAATGATAGAAACCTCACTAACTTCAGTATCTCATAGCTAGTAGCGAGCTACTTACATATTCAAGTCCAGACTGTTGTCTATTCTGTATGTTTTAGGTGTTGTCACATGAGTCAGATGATCAGAGTCACATAAGCCCGAAAGGTGAGCACGTACGTGATTAATGTGTTCTCTATTTATACACTAATACACACAATCGCACAGAAAACTAGGGGCTTACACTATACACAATGCTGTGCTGCTTTTATTGTGTCTATCCAAAATGCCTCTCCAGCCCGTCCAGTTCACAGATCAAGTCAAACATAAACATACTCTAAGAACAGCATATGATGCCTGTGTATTGAAAATAAACTGAACATGCCCGTTCCAATAGTCTAAAAATATCCAATATAGACCACATCGAGAACTCTAAGTGTATGGAGACATATGTAAAAGGCTCTGAGAGAGAATCCTATTGACCTCATACATTAAAGCCATGGAAAACATCCTAGATAAACCCAGACACTAAACTCACATTCATCTGCAGCCCTTTCTTGTATGTGTTGGGAAGCCATATGATGATTTTACATTTTTATTTTGTATGTTTTTTTTTCCTTTTACAGTCACTGTCCAGATGTATGTGTTTTCCTGGTGGTTTGAAAACACCATCTGTTGTGAGACTTTATCTTTTGCTCCTTTGTCACTCTTATGACTACCTGGCTATCACTCACACTGATCATGGGAGTCGTCAACATCTATAACAGACCAGATAACAGATAACCTTTCTTGATGACACACTTTAGCTGGAACTCAAACTGACACTATGACACAACAGCCAATACATGTAATTAAAAAAAAAATATTTCCTCACATTTCTTCAACTTATTCTCAAACAAATAAGGTTCCCAAATTGAAGAGCACCAGAGGGACTCTCTCAGCCCATTCCGGCCTCTAAACTGATAGAGGGATAGACCTCAAGTCTCCTTTGATAACAAATATCAAGATCTATCAAGAAACAATGTGTCAAACAAAAAAGAAAAAAACACATTACTTTTACAAATACTCAGTTGTCTAATACAAATTACAGATACTCCAATTCTTTTATTTAAGATTTAAGTTGACTTCTATATTATAGTGTATTTTACAGATGTAAGACGCAAGATATTGGATACCCCAACATCCCCAAATGCTGCGGATTAGTGTCTTCTTCCCTTTCACTCAAGTGCTCTAGCGTCAGTTTGCTGGCGTTTCATTTTCTTAAAGACAGGTGTAGTGTATGAGTGTCGCACAGTTTTTATGTCTCAAGTGACGCGTCGCAATCAATTCCACAACATCAGCAATTTTTACCACCTCATCACCACAACACCTCGATCCAGGTAGCTACAGAGAATACGCATAAACGCAGCGTCTCAGTTTCTATAGGTATCTCTATATGAGTATAGTACTCATGTACTTCCATATCAATGCAACCACCAGTTTGAAAATCATTGGCCTAATTGCGTAATATGAAGTTCCAGCCATAAAGCGCAAACGTATCCTAAACAAACACACATGCTCTCTCCCTCAAGGCTCCCTCTGCAGGGCTGTTAGTTGCTAGGGAAACAGGTTGTTCACAAACCCAAAGTCCAATCCCAGCCACTAAACCTTCAGACAGGCAACTCTGTGCAAAGCCGGCCATTTCAATCCATCTCAGCGATGATGAGTAAATAATGTTGACTAATTCATGAAGCTCCTGAGGCCTTTGCTGACTTGTAGATGTTGTATAATGTCCATTTTTTTGAGGGATGGGGGGCAGGATGTTATTTCTTCAATCTCTCAGAGTCTGAGAAAAGTCCGACATGTCTTTACTAAACTAATCATCAACCTGTCTCGAAGATCGTCCTTGGAGAGGCTGCCAAACCACAAGGACGGCGTGACAAGTGACACATCTGACACTCGACTGTGCAACATCTTATCTGTTGTCTGTTCATTTTTAGTGTGGCCATTGCTCACCAGCAGAAACAACCCTGAGCGTGCTAACATCTCGCATCAGATGCAGATGAGCAAAATAGACCACAGTTGGGCAGATTCTTCATTGTTATCACCAAAAACAAAAAGAAGAGGAGGACCGTGACAGGGAAGCAGATGGAAAAAAGGGACGGGGTGGAGAGGTGAAAGAGAGAAAACAGGAAAGATGAACTAAGGAGTTAGAATTAGGTGGAGCAGCTGCAGAGGGATTAGTGCAATTTAGGCTCTTTTGCCAAAACAGCTTGCAGAAGAATAACATTTGATCAAAGCTTGTCAACATATTCTTTGGACAAACTACAAACAGTTACGTGATACTAAAGGCTTTATACACCCTAAGTGAACTCACGTACACAGATGTGTTCACTCATTTGGCCTGTTGAGACCTCGGCTAGGGATTGCTGGGGTGTTACCATGTTAAAATGGCGTACGTCAGCACTTCACATTTGCTCTACCTGTATGAGTCAGAGAGGTCATGTTTTACCCCTGCGTGGACTTTAATGGCCATATATCGTGTATGGCTTTACCTGAGTTGAACCTGAACAGTCTTATGATTGAAGATTAGTGTGTCTACTTCAATAAGGCTTTAGCAGTACTAAATACACACCATATTATTACTTTCTACATTATAATAGCCGAGTCGTTATTATCTGAATGACAGCAGGCTGGAGCTCAGAGAATTGCACCTTCTCTTATCAAAAGCACATCAGACAATAGCGGCAAATATCAAATTCTGGAGTGAACTGATGATAACAAAGATGTCACGTGTACTGAGCTTGCAGCGCTGGAGTAAAGATGGAGATCAGTTAAAGCAGAGTCAAGTAGGAGGTTAATGGTGAGTAGAAGGAAAAACATATTTTCACAGAGGCTCACACTGCCAGCCATAGTGCTTCATTAACATTTATTGCTTGGATTCGTTTTTTTGTTTAGCTATTATGTTATTTATTAAATAACACAGATACAGGTCATACAATTAAATTAAAGCAGAACAGATTTGTATTACAGGTTTGTATTGTGCATAGAGCCCATTACTTGGTGTATGTATGAAATGTATTTGGAGGACAAAAAGTAAAAGGTGTCATTTTTAAGTAAAATTGTCCATGGTATCATCCGATTACCATATAAATTGTTTTTGCTTTAATACTGGGTGTGTTGCATTCGTCTGCTGTAGATGGTAAAGGTTGTGCTCACATGCAAGCCTCATGAAACTCATTGGGGAACATCATAAAAGTTATATGACTTCTGATATGACAATCCAGCTGGAGGTTGCGCTTGAAAGAAGATTAAAAAAAAAAAAAAAAAAATCACCAGTATTAATAATCAGATCTGTATTGAATTTAGACTCACACACTAAAGTGTCCCAAATGACTATTAAAAAGATCCAATTCGATGTGATTTGTATTCACACTGTTGTGAAAAAACGAAGAAAAAAAAATAAATCAGATGTGAGCCCCATGTGAGCAGAACAAATCAGCCTTTGACCACTTTTTCCTGTTGTCTGAACAGACTCTTAGCCTTCAATGTCTGCTGCCCACAAACCTTTAAAGAATAAATGGGAAACAGAGGCCCCTTAATATAAAACAGCTCATCATTGTTCGGATAAAGAAAATTATATTTACCCCAAAAGAGGTATAGTAGCTGTTCTTTATTTCTTATGGCCAGGAGACAGTCAGTGTACTAACAGGAGCCAATTTCCATCCCTTTTGTGTAATGGTTTTAGCTCGTAGCTGCTGATCTCGGTCTGATGGGTGTTTATATTCTTTCAAATCTGTTCTTAATCAAAGACTGAATGATTCAGAACAATACAGTTGACACGGTGCCAGCAGTATCTCAGGGCACCTTTTGTCTTGCTCAAGATTGCATAGATTGTGTTAGCATGCAGCAGGGGGTCAGTGGAGGTGGAGGCGCAGTATAATTTCACTGAGAACAGCAAGCTCTTTTTGAGAACAAACTCAGCTTCAACCCACCACCAAGATGCCTGACGATGGTGGTTGTATTCACTACACTATTAAGAAATTTAAAATCTCCCGTCTAAATTAATTCATTCATTAATCTTCTTAACGTGCTATAACCTCAATTGTTGTATTGATTGCATTGTGCTGGAGACCGTCGCAGCTACCTATGGGCAACCCTGGATGAGTCCCTAGTTCACTGAAGGGTTGACATAAGCAACTAACCTCTGTTAGATTCACACCTATGGGAAATTTTGGGTTGACCAATTAACCTGTTAGTATAGCCTACAATGTCTCTGGTGGGAGGAAGCCGGAGTACCCGGTAGAGCACTCACGCAAACACGGGGAGAACATGCTAACTACACACAGAAAGGTTCCTGGTCGGAATGGAACCCTCACTATAACAATGCTAACCACTGCACCACAGTGCCATTGCAGTCTCTCAATTGCATGAGGTAACGCAATAACCCTATGCATTAAAATCAGAATTATTTGTGTATGAGGTGGTGTTTTATTTTTTCATAAGAAAAAAATGTAATTATTGGAAGATGAGCTCCACCACAGAAACAGCATCTCACAAGGTGATGAGATAAAAAAAAAACAAAAAAAAAACACCAGGACGTGACAAAAATGTAGTTTCTCCAACACCTTTTCTTGGTCCTATAAGCTGCTAGTTTTTCTTTTAAGACATAAACTCTGCACTTGGCACATTCTGTTGCTCCGGGACATCGTTATTATCGCTCAGGTCTCAGAGTGACAGACAATTGTGCGATGTGACACAGCAGGTTAGGGTATCCAAAATCAGCTCCTGTCAGATCAATAACTTATTAGATATGTTCAGACTGCACATGGGGGACCTATTTTATTTCCTTCGTTTCTGACGGCAACAGTGCACCTGATGTGAAATAAGGGAAGCAGCTTCCAGTTTCTACAGTCACATATGTACAACAGAGATCCCCCAGGCGGAGGTGGAATGGAGCCCAGTGACGACAGTGGGTTCACTGCAGCTGCACAGACCATCCACCCAACCACTAACCCTCAGGTCTCGGCAGTTGTTTTCACTATGAGCTCTTTTTATTAGCTCAGCATTTAGAGATGTTTACTCCCTTGCCCATGTTTGTTTTCATCTCATCGGTCCTCCACAGCAGGAGTGTGTGTGTGGGCAGGAGGGTGGAGAAGGTTGAAGATGAGTTTTCTAAGCAAATAAGTGCTCTGTGAAGTTTAATAAATCACCTAATGCACTGCACTTAAACCCTTCGGTGACTTCACAGAAAAAAATGGGAATGACCCTCTATGGATAGAAATGAATTTTACTTTGGGACGCATGGTCAAATGGAGAAATGCACATTCATATGCAGATGGGTGTGTGTGGGTGTCTGTGCAATGACACATGAAGATAATACATGTCGATCAGAGTTCAGGTAATTTTCTCCTTCTGACTATACACAGTATAACTTACACTGATTGCATAATGACATATAAGAAAAGAGCAATTTTCCAACCATGGGACAAAGTCAAAATTTAATTTTCATTCCACGTCATACCAACGGTCATACTCACACGATGGTTATAGAACATTTTCAGAGACACACAAGCTGTCATTTCTATGCAAAACAGTCTGATTTTTGGATGTTTTGTCAATTGTTCTCAAAAGCTGCTAGTACCATGAAATTATAATCCATTGACTCCACTGTTTCGTGGTTGGAAAAATCTCTCATCACAAGCCATGAAGATATAAAACCACCTTTATGGCTTTTTAACAGACCTGTGTAGATAAGTGATTGTAATTCAGATCAACTAATCTTTTACACGTCTTGCGACACCTGACATTCATGTTTAAAGAGACAGAAGCCAAGGTTCTGAACAGAGCGCAACATCTATAAAATACTTAACTTGCTGATGGAGTACGCTGTATATGTTCACTCTGAAGCAACTCGTCATCATTGAAAGGCCATAGTCCACATTTGTATAGTCAGGCCATTACTTTAACAACAGTTCAACATGCAAGGATCTGGGAGAAGACCTAGTAACAAAGCTCTTGTTCTTAGTTTCTACAACACAACACAGCATGCCAACATTATTGTGCAAGTGGAGATTTAAAGAAAATACTGGGTTATCTCGTGGTGGCCAAAAAACGTGGTCCTCTAGTAAAGATAAATGACCTATGGGCTCTGAAGGCTCAAAACACGAATCTTGATTAAACATATCGATACAATACAACAGATACAACAACCTGCAAATTCTACTCCCAGACATTTCCTTGTTGTTCCTTCCTCAGTTCTATAGGAATCAATGGAACAAATCAAGTTGTTTTCTTTGCTTTTGTGCGATGTTAACAGTGCCAGAGTTCCAGAGATGCAGGGTCTCTGGTCCTCTTTTCCCAAGAGTTGACAAAAGGAGGCAGGAAGTCTCCCTGGGGCCTGGCTCGAGGCTGCCCAATGTGGCCTGACTACTGATATTATCCAGCACCAATCGAGCTCTCATGTTGGCAAGTGGCAAACAACAGCGAAGCCACCACAGGACACATTGGGACTAGGAATCAGACTGAGGCCGCAGAGATCGACTAACAAACATGGGTTAACCTTTAGACATCCACCTTACGACATTAAAAACAAACTACAAAGTGTTTTCAAATAAAATCAAAAACCATATTTTTGACTGATACAACCTGATAGGAGGCGGGGGGAGGGACAACCCTGATAGGCTCCAGTGACCCCTGCCAATGTGAATGAATGAATGAACCTGATAAGAATGCAAAAGACAAACGATAAATTATTTATTTACTATACAAATTTACTATATAATGCTCTATCGTATCGCTCCATCGTATGAAGTGTACTTGTCTATGAAAAATCAGGACAACCCATCATATCACATACAAGAGGGTAATATTCAAACTGAACTCCCATTCATTGAGCGTCACATGTGCATCATTAAGCTCGGTTTACATAATAGAAGTACAACCTGCAAAACATCAGGCCATGAATGATGTTTGTTCTAAGGCATTTCATCTTAATCCTCTGCAAATCTGTCATATTTCTAATCTGTAAAGTAAGGATTCTGCTAAAAAATGATTTATCCTTTTAGTCCTTTGAAAATTGATATCGCTGGGATTTGATGCAGTACAAAATACTTCTGTTGGAGGATGACGGAGGTTGTACAGGTGATAATAAACTAAAGTTGTGAAAGTGCTTTGAGTGGAAATTCAAGAGGCTCGTGTCACAGTATAATGTGGAGATTCATTGAACAAGCAAACTTTACTCGACCTGAAAAGTAACAACTCAAAAGAGGACGAGATGGATGACATGCATGACAGTAAGTAACATCTCCTTTGACCCAAGTATCTATAAGTGGTGAGCTAGCCCTTAATATCACAAACAGGGAATAAGGTCAGTAAACTGGAGTAAAAGCAGAATTTAATTAATTTCCAAATCACCAGAGGTCCACAGGTTATAACAGTCCTGTCAGAATCAGGCTCTCTTTATTTGAGATGGGATAATATCTGTCCCCAGTTTAATGCACATGAAGAGTAGCAACCAGCATTAGACAAATCTCAAAACAACGACACACTTTGAAAATGAGTGTTTGTGCTGTCAATAGCTACGCTCCAAATCTGAATTATCCAAACAAGGTCAGAATCGTCTCAGTTTAGCCTTAGTCTTGTGGATCAACAAACCAGTCAATCTGGCAAAGATAATAAACATCATATAATCATTTTAGACTTTCAACTTCACACTCCCCTGTGCTCACCTACATATAGCGACTTAAAATTGATTTTAAAAAAATCAGCACTCACAAGCTCCGCTAACAACTAACACTTTATTTCCTTCTACAAACTATCATTAAATTTGAAGTGTGTTAATATTCAACAGCTTAATGAATACACCATTGTTCTTCAGAGAGTCACAATCAGGGTACTCTTTGAGGTGGAATAATGAAATTTCATCTTTGCTTTCTCATCCTGTCCAAGATTAATTAACTTCAGTTCAAAACTACTGAAATGTGGAATTTTTTAAGTATTATTTTCCTTTACTCTGTACCATGTGTTACAGATTAGCTATTTAGATGCTGTGGTTTGCTCAGTCTTTTCTGTCATAGCAGTGTGCATGAGGTTGTAATCATACCAGAAGCCTTTCGACAGATCCAACAGGAACATCAGTCAGTTTATTAAGTGGAGACGCATTACAGAACGTCACTCACCGTTTACCCTTAACGTCAAATCCCTTAATTGATGCAACTGCAAGAAAAATCATTAGACTTGAAAGGAATGTGCACACTCAACCGAGAAGTGTTTATGTGCTGTATTAAGACACATGCAGGGATACAAATCTGTCCCGTTTCTCCCAAGAGTCAAGGTGTGAAATGAGAAGCATCCATTCTGCCGCTGCTTTCATACATCACGTTGACACAGAGACACTTAGTCACTGCAGAGCTGCGGTCATGAGAGCATGTTGACAGCAGCAGGTGAAAGCAGTGTCCATGGGAATAGCCAAGCACCACAGGGTGAGGGACGTGTGGCCACTTATCATAAAGCTCTAATGGGTGTGTGTTTGGGTTTTCCCGAGCGCTGGTGAATGCTACACAGATCAGAAAGGCAATGCTCTTTACCACCAAATTCACTATATCAACAGGAGGAAGGGGTGTTGTGAAAGCTCAAGCGCTCCTATACGCACAGGCACAAGATAAAAAAAGGCTGTGATTTAAGCACGTTGGGCCGATCGACCTCCGTCCCCCTGATCTAGGGTGATGACAACTTATCAAACTGAGAAACATCAGGCTGTATAGTCTGGCGGTGATGGCCTTGTAGCTCGGTACTCACCACTGTAAAAGCGAATCAAACAGCTGAGGTCTGAGTTGGCTGCCTCTTGCTGTACTCGTACAGGGTCTGCATATCCCATAGCTGTCAGGTATTCATAAACCATCTGGAGTGGGCGTTGAGAGGGGTCCAGCCTCCTGAAGCATAAAAAAAAAGTGACAGTGGTGTTTTAATAACCTTGACGATTACAAACATGAAACCATGGAAGTAAGGATTATATAACACAAGTATAGAAAAATTATATTGAGCACTGTCTTTTATTTTGTGTGATGCAAATGATACTTTGTGGCATTATTTTTCATCATTTGGATGGGGCTTTGTTTTTCTCCACAAAAACACAAACATACATGGAGGACCAACCAGCTGAGACAAAATGAGGAGCTTGTGCCGAGGAAGAGTCGACTTGTGTCACAGGGACCTGTTTTGGGTTCAAGACCAGTAAACCAGCCAAATGAAGCCACAGACCCATGCCCACAGGCTAACATGTCTTACCACTAATGCAGAATCAATGTCAGATACCACAGGCCTTTATTTGTTTGCGACTGTACATGATTCATCTTTTTATGTTTCATCCAAAAAAAAAAATCTGATTTTGTTACATGCTTCACAGATATTTGGCACAAACGTTAGAAAATAAAGGGAGAAAAATAATCAAATATGAGTGAGTAGCTTTAATTGGAAACATAACTACCGTGCATTTAATTAACAGCGGCTGGACAATGAATGACATTTTATGACAGGAAACTGTGGCCACAACACAAAAGTCAAGAAACTTTCAACAGGCAACAGGAGGATGAGGACCATTCACATACTACAGATAAGCATGCCTCATTAAACCACAAATACTCCAACCTTGGGGAGAGCAGCAAGAAGCCATTAAATCCCTGCCACCCAATCATTTCATATACCCTCACAGTGACAGGTAAGTTTTGCAGCAAACTATAACCTACAAATATGTGTCTCAGTTTACTCTGCAGACATCCAGCAGTCCAAGAAATAAGTGAAAGGCATTCAATATTTTCACTCATTTTGGTTACTTATACATGGTGATGAGTTCTTTTGACTTTTTCCCTTCCAGGCACACCACAGCAAATCCAATTCACATATTTGATTTGGCAGGAGTTTTTACATCGGCTGCCCTTCCTGACACCACCCTTGTATTTATCCGGGCTTGGGACCGGCACAGTTACACAGGCTACAGTTGTAGGCAGCAGCGTGAAGGGTCTTTCCCAAGGACCCACACTGGACGCTCATCCCGGGAATTGAACCCGGGTCCCCTATGCTCTAGCCCGGTGCCCGACCAACTGAGCTATCCAGCTGCATTTTGGTTAATTAGACATCTGATTGATCAATTCATCTGACAAACGAAAAGGTAAGAGCTTTCTATTGGATCCTTTTTGCAGTAACTAATATGTTTTGACATGAAACAGACAAAGTGAGTAGCCTCTTACTGCTGAAACAAGCGCCAATTCATCAGAGAGCATAAAGATTAGACTGTTTCAATGGACGAAGGTCACATGGTCTGATGAGTCCTAATTGGCCCTGTTCCAGAGTGATGGACGTCTCAGGGTGATTACCCATCATGCCTACTGCCTACAGTACATTCCTGTAGGAGCAGTGGGGTTGATTCAGTTGGTCAGGATTAGGTTCAGTAATGCTGTGTTTACAAAAGGATGGAGAAGAAATGTGATATCGGGTCAACATATATTTCAATAACTGTGTCATAAGCAAAGCAAAAAGCAGTACAATGAAATGTTTCAATGTTGGACTAATATTTATATATATATTACCACATACTTCCAACCTATTGAGCCCTCTCTTATTATTTGGCTTGAAAATAAAATGTGTCCACAATAATTTTTACATTATATATATATATATATATATATATATATACACACATATATATACACATACATACATACACACACATATATATACACATACA
>JAPTHA010000018.1:33217114-33228094 GCA_029814585.1 Gymnapogon annona | reverse complement strand
GTCGACGCTATTGCTGCCAATGGGTCGGTGTGGAGGGAAATATCAGAGGTTAAAGGTCACTTTCCTGTAAAAAAAAAACAAACAAAAAAAAACAAAAGGGGGCGGGGTGTGGACCAGCTACTACAACGAGGACGGCGGCTGCGCTGTTAAGACTCTTCTCTCCGCTGACCGCGGTCTGGCCGCTGTGAGCCATTTACATCGGTAATAACCACACCTATGGAATGCCGCAAACAGCTGTTGTCGATGCCAGTTACTGCGGCGGACGCATCGGACCCCAATGCTGCCGTCCAATAAGGAGACTGGCACTGTCATTGTTGCCAACAACAGGAGGATTACAACTCAATAGACATATTTTAAAAACCAAAACAACTGCAGTAGTCATTAAGCGTACTTAAGAACATGGCGCACTTTTTGTTTCCTTTCTGCAAGAGTATTCGTGAAGTCGCTTTTTTTTTGTTTGTTTGTTTTTTTTTTCCCCCTCCATTCTCTTATTCTAAATGGGCCTCGAGGAATTGCGGTGCCCGTGCCGTTAATGGTCGAGGGTTGCACACTAGTACAGTCTCTGCCCAAAGACCCACACAAGGTTACATTATAAACAATTAAATCCTTTTTGCAGAAATACAAATTTACATTGTGTACACGTGGAGTTCAACTACATTACAGTGTGATCCAATCTCGCTGCGCCCCCTGCTTCGCCTCGGGCGTGGCGGGGGAGGAGAAGGAGGGTGGGGAAGGTGGGGGTGGGGGGTGACCCTCCCCACAGGCCAAACCTCTTCGACGTCAGGTGAGCGGTTCGGTTGCTGGTTGTGGAAGCGACAGGTGCGGGCGTCCAACTTCAGAGTTCAGCGGGATGTCGCTCCCTCCACCCCCCCACCCCTACTCCCACCGTTATGGGCTGTCCCACCCTGGCTGCGGAAGTCTCTGTCTCCTCGTCTCAGGGCTTGGAGAGATAAAAGGTTTGGACGCCGAGCTAGCCTCAAAAGCGTCGTTACTGCGCAGAAGGGATCTTGGCATTAAAGATAATACGTGAGCACGCCGTTACACAGGCCGTCCGTCAAAGAGGAAGGCGGGCGCTTCTTTCTCAGCATTTGTGTGTCCGTTCCACTCCCCCATCGCAACGGGGAATGTCAACATGCCGTTCTCAGATCCAGTCCGTGGCCGGAGAGGTCGGTGTCAGACCGCCGCCGGCGGAAGGTAAAGCCATGCCGCACCCTTCAAACTAACAGCCAGTAAGGAACCTTGGCATGCTGGACGCCAAAACCAAAGGGCGAGTTTGCGCGATATTTTGTCCACTTTTTCCTGGAGTATGGGATGAATGTCGCAATGGAGAAAATAACTGGATTGTATCAAGACAACAGATTTACAGAGAGATAAATATCTGGGAGCGAGGAGCCCACGAGGAGCACATTTTTCAAAGGAGGGCGAGTGTGGGTTTTTTTTTTTTTTGGGGGGGGGGGGGTCACAGACAGGAATTTGGTTTGGAGTTCGAACTCTCATGTAGAGAACAAAATGGTTTTCACAATTAAAAGAAAAAAAACCAAAACAAGAAAAAAAAGGAAACATGAAGTATTGGTTGTGAGGAAATGAACAAAAAGGATCTAAGACATATGGTCCCACTGCAGGAAAGGCAATAGTCTGTACTAGCCGTCCTCCTTAGGGGGTGTGTACCAGCCTGTGGAAAACACACAATAAGAAACACACACAAGAAATTACACAAAAGAAGCAGTCGACCCGGTTCAATGTAACCGGTCGTATTTGCACCGGGTGTGTGGACCGATTCTGACCAAAACAAGTGTAAAAAGAGCAGACTCCGGTCAGTATTGTCCATAAACCATGCTCCTGCACAAATTGAATGAAAACAAGAAATATTCACACACGTCACACGCGTCATTCGACAAATTTGAGTCAGCGGGTGAACTTGAAAAGAATAATTAAGGTTAAAACAGAATTTTCCCCCAATCGCAAGATAGCCAAACTCTCCCATCAAAGTCATGGAAATGGTGCGGAAACAGTAAATATAACGGGTCATGTCACTTTACATAAAAATACCCATAAGCTCCAGGCTCAAATGAAAAGTTACGTTTACTGACCGAGAAGGGAAACCTGTCCGGTATTAATGAATATAAATAAAAATAAACTGATTTTGTGTCATTATAATATACAACATGAATTACATATCCACACTGCTGCTTAATAATTGACCTTGTTACATCAGTACTGTTTGGTGCATTACCAACAAGTTGGGATTCTAAAAATAACGACCTGCGGTTGCAAATTGAGGACGTGTCTGAACAGACCATAAAAACATGTCGAACCTCGCTGCTTTTTTTATGTACAGATTAATTAACCCATGGTTTAAGAGTTACTTCCGTTCTTCAACCTCAAATCAACTATTCATCACAAACAGACCGAGGCATTTGTAAAACCCTGAGACGAGGGCAGCACCCATCTATTTCCCTCTGTAACCTTACCCGCCTCCAGCTGTCATCAAATACCACGACATTCACTGGTGACACGGGCCAATGTTTGTCTGCTGTGTTCAAACTAAGAAGCTGGGTCAAAGATTGTGACTGAATTAACACGGATTCAAAAAACACTGATGGTGTTTTTTTGACACCGTCACATAAAAACACAGTGGGTTTTTATACTCACATTTCTTCCCGTGACACTAAAAGGAACATAAATAACTTTGAGCTATTGGCCACAGTTGTAGTTGTCAACATTGGCTCTGAATTTCCCAACTGAAGCATGTGCTCTCTTTTGCGTTTATATTGGTGACCAGCACGATTTTCACGACCAACTGTCATTAAATACAAACATATAGAAGTTATGTTAAGGCAAAAAAAGCAGACTTGTATGTTGATTTCTACTGATTTCTATCTGCATTTCTAATTATATCGAGTCAGTGCAGACTCCATAAATACTAAGCTAAAAAGTGTTCACTAATTAAAGGAAATACTGTGAATTTAAATACGGCTGAACCTTTGACTTACATAATCTGTTCTAATTAAACGCAGCTCAACGTAGCCTGAGGTTATTTTCAAATGTTCAACTCTGAGATGTAGTGTTTTCACAAACAGGAGTTCCAGAGCGAGTAAAGTCGTGCATTAAATGGTAGCAGTTTAACACTGGCTCAACATCATCTCAACTAAAAAGATGTCAGCTATTGATTATGTTTATCGGCCTGCATTGTGAATTGCACACACCACTTTTCATGTTTACAGATCAATTTAGAGCTAGACCATCAAAGCCCGGTATTGAAATGACCTCTTCAAAAAACACAACCCGGATTACGTGCATGCAAACGTTGTCTTTGTTTGGTGCACACATAAACACACACACACAACTGTTCCAGCACAGATTTCCATGTGCTTTAATGCATGTGGGGGGGATTTGGTTTCAGTAAACAAGGCAGCTAATGCACTCTATATGAAACAGGAGACAAAAACACTCACCGTTCTTTTCATGGATCTGAACCAGGGATTTGTAGGACTGCTGTGCTCTGGCAAGATTGTACTGGTTCTGTGTTAAAGGAAGAAAATAAAGTGAACCTTTTCAAGAGGGGGCACGAGGTTTATGATGACAGCACAGAACAGGAAAGAGCAGTGACAGCTTTTTCGCCAATAAACAAGGAGGAAAGGCTTATCTCAGTATCTCTAATTTCAAGAACTAAAGCCTGTGGAGGATGCAGGACAATGAACACGCATCCGCTGCTTGTCTAAGACTTCAGACTGGATTGCTTATTAGCATAATTCCCTCAAGACCTGCTGGTGGACCAAACAGTACATCACTGCTAACATGTTTAAGTAATGAGCACAGCCCAGTATATACATCTCACATAGTGTGGACCGCTATCATAAACGTTACAACTTCTCTTCTGCCGTGACATTTATGCAACACTAAGGGCCATAAATGGTATCAAGAGTCACTGTCAACACCTACAAGACAATAGAAACAGAAGAATAAAAGTATCCCTATAGCTCTCAGAGAGGCCCCAAGTGGATGTCACATGATACCGACATCTTTAACGACTATAGAGACTATTTCCACGAAAAGAAAAGTGCAAATAGGGTGTAGGAGACATCTTACTCTTGAGTGGCCAATATAATGGCCCAACATTTAAGAGGAATGCTTGGCAACAAACCAATAGCTGCTAGAAATATAATTCATAAATATTATGCTCATATGAACATATGAGCTATTCTCAGGATATCAGGTTTAAGGAAGTTAAAATCTAAGACTGTTTAAGACTTCTTTAAGGCCACTTTAATCAAATTTAACCCCTGTGATCTGTGAGATTGCAGGAAGTGGGACCACATTGAAAATAGTTTTTTCCATATATTTAATGGATCTGAAAGTGATGAAAAGTAACAAACATCAAGATCACGACTATGTAGGCAGAACACAGGCAACTTGTTCTTCAGCTGTTGCGTTAAAACGCAGAGCAGTTATTCCAAATTTTCCAAATTATTTACAAAGATTTCACTGTACAACCTAAGAAATTTCATTTTTAAGGATAATTAAGGCCTTCATTATGGACAAACAAATTTAAGACTTTTTAAGGACCCGCGGACACCCAAATGCTGTATATGAGAAAAGCTGTGTCTTATTAGAATACACAAAAGGTTGAAAGTGTTTCTGCTCAAAATAAACTTGTCTCCAGTATGTGATATTAAAAAATAAGAAGAAAAAAAAATATTTTCTTCACAAAGGACAACAGTGAGAAACATGCAATCTACTTTAGGTCTTCAGCAAAAAAAATATGCTGAGACTAAGCTTCACAGATCAGCCTCTAAAGGTCAAAGTTTCCTGCACACTTAATTCATCAAACTGTGGAGCAATCCAAAGCCGGATTAGGTGTCACTAAGAGAGCAGATATACAACAACTACAACTACTAGTGGCAACAACAGTTGAATAATGGGGTATGTGTATACTTGAGCCATGCCAGCAGTGACATACTGCCCCTCCCACGCCACTGAATTAACGCGGCCAGAGTCAACATGAGACTGTGACACACTGCAGCGGGTCATTAATAAGAACCAGGGACTCGGCCCAAGGGAGTGTCATCGTGCACCTTATCGTTCATTATGAGTACGACACATTATGACAGAGCATTTTCTGACTTGAAATGATCTTCTGGTGCTACTTACTTTATTGGCTCCAAACTGCACTCTGGCTTTTCCTTTGACTAAAGTGGCATTGATCTGCATGATGACAGACTCAATGGAATAGGCACTGCTCCAGCCCTGCAATAAGGAAATCACTAGGGTTTAAGCATGTACAGCAGATACAAATACAGTGCTCAACACTTCTATAAATCATGCAGTCTGCCAATTTCAATTTTTTTAATTGTTTGGGAAACAACGTTTAGAAACCCGACCTGTTTGGTGAGAAGCTCCATACACAGGGCACCTCCTCCAAGAACATAGCTAATGAAATCACAAAAACATAAACATAATCAAACAACAAACATTAACTTGAGATGTGCGCAAACAAAATGTACTCACCCCCCGGAAAGCACTGGCGAAACAACACGAACAAATGGTGGATCGAAAGGGAAATTATCCTACAGAGATGACCGATACAAAAATTACTAAATAGAATTTATGAACTGTATTTCACTTGCACTGCTGTGAAGATTTACTTACTTTATATGAAAAGTTTAGTAAAATGTAATCCATTCCTTCCTTCTCCTTTAGGACTTGCAAGTCACTGTGCAAGGGGCTGTCTGGATCAACCCTGTTGGTCATTAATTAATTCGATGACGTTTATGTGAGCATAAAAAGGAAATAATACATGCCACCAACACAATCATAGAGTAATGATCCCAGTGTTACTTACGTCCTTAGTTTGACGTGCCATTCATAGAGGCTGTCGTTAACAAGCTCCACTGAATAGATGCCTACAAAAGAAACTGACTATGAGTCCTCCAATATCTCCCAACTTTGCAAAATGATTTATTCTCCTTTTTAAAACTGCACGCTTAAAAGGAAAAGTAATGAGCCAACTGAGGCAGAGTATTTTAAGTGGTACTTGCGCTGACTTTGGTATTATTGTCAGTTAATATTGAATCAATCATCAACTCAAAAAAGGAAAATAGGCTGGAAAATGTAGCTCTGCCTACTGCATATGAAATGTGACAGTTCAAAGACTAGAACGACTCTTTGTTAAACTACAGGGGAAGCACATCAATGCACCATACACGAGTTGTTTGCAAATGAGCACGTAATTAGAAAGCTTCCCTGTCAGAGAGTGCTTGATCGCAGAGAGAAAAGAATCAGGAAGTTACCATAAAATTGTACTTGACCATATAGAATTGTTATTTGTATTTTGCCTACATCTGCTACAAAGTGCTGTGTGCTGTGCATACCTGTCTTGTAACTCTGAGACCTGTAGATCTCTCTAAGCTCCTTCATTAGACGATCAGAGGCCTGCACTGAGCCAGACACAGCTCCCTGTAAAATAATACAAAACAAGGGTTTAAAGACAAACATCGTCAGGCAGTGGTGTTCACCATGAGGCTAAACCTGTCATCTGTACTTATCATAAGCCAGCATCAAAGAGAATGCCCTATTCCACTACACATCAATATTTATATCCCTTGAACAAAGGTTTCACTGATCCCCAAATATTAGACCGTGTGAAATAAGTGCAGATTGGTTCTACATTTGGGATGTGGTGATGTTGTTTTTTGACACAATTTCAGATGCCAAGTCCCACAGCTGAGCCGCTGAAGAGGATGGTGAGCAACCGAAGAATATTTTCCAGAAGGAAAGCAAATCTTTTCAGAAAAATGTATGCTCCCCTTTGAAGGGCAGACACAAAGAAATCTGAACACATTAGGAAGCAGGTCTCATCCAGCATTGTGTGATGGATGAAGCAATATCTCATCACTCACTGACTTTTTAACAGCATTCCACTTCAAAATGTTTTCCTGTTTGCCCTTCACAGAGTTATGTGCTTTGAATGGAGGCTTTGCCTTAGCTTAAAATGCAATATTCACTGAACCAAAACTTACATTCAAATGGTCCTGCCTCTGGTTCTTGCGAATCTTCTCCAGGATGGCAAGATTTTCTTTCTCAATGCCATCATCCTCTGACTTTTTTCCATCCACAGGCTCTTCCTCTTTCATTTCATAGTGGTCCAGATCTTCGATGTCCTGTGAGTTCACATACTTCAGAATTTCATACTTCATTCTTCACAAGAAATGCTAGTAAAACAGTAATCAAAGTCAGGCTGAAGGATGTCATTAAAGTTTCCCAGAGGTCTAGGTAAAGGAGGGATATGAGGACAAACATACCAGCTGACTTTGCAAAAAATATCGTGTTTTTCCAGCAAGTGTAAAAAAAAAAAAACATTCAATTTGAAAAAATATTGGACTCAGTCTCATAGAGACAGAAGACAACTTACCTCTCCCATCTCCTCTTCCTCCTCTTCTTCAGATGTGACCTCCTCTGTCCCGTGCTAAACATCACATGAATAAGACATAATGTCAGGCTCAGTACTATAGAAGTCATGTCCTGTGGCAATCATGTCCTGAACTTGCTTATTCCAACAGTATAGAAAGCCCAGACCTGCCAATCCCGGTGAAATATTTTGAGTACCACTTGTGTCGTGCTGCTATTTTTCCAACTGGAAAACTTCCATGTGAACAGTTTCTGGGGGATGTATGGTATTTATGTACACTGTTTCTGTTTGATTTAAATATTGAATACATTTTTAATTCCCCAATGGATAGATCTGTTCTGTTTGTAGTCAAAATGCAGTTCTGTTACATGGTCTTATTTAAATGGGAAAAATGTATGGAGCTTCAGGTGATTTTAAAAACATCCGTCCTACTCAAGCCATTCATACACTGTAGTTCAGATTTGATGCAGGATGTCTTTAGATAAATATTCAGATTATATTAACAACCATTAATCATCTACATTAATTCTGCTGCAGTCCTGAGACCATAAAAGTCATCCAGTTGTCACTATATCACTGATACAGTGCTGATACAGTAAGAGGAATAGAGTTAAGTGAAGTTATAGGTATTAAACTAATTAAATTTGGTTCTAGCGAATGTTAGCACTTTTACTAATTAGTACCCCATTGTATCTGCTTAATATGATCTTCGTGTGTTTATTTGACAAAGGATAAGGATTTCTTGAGGTGCACACATTTTCCTACTCAATATTTTGTTTATCAGTCATAAATCTGTTCTGTCCAGTTCAGTAGAAGGAAAATTAATCATTTATGTCCGTGTACAGCGGACAAGACAAAACAAAACTGAAAAACAGGCTGCAGCTGTGAACAACTACAGGACTCAGGGGCCGCTGATTTTATTTTTATTTGATAGCAGCACATCTCGGATTTGTTTTAGACGCGGAACCCGGAACAAAGGTGGCGGCCACGTTCGTATTTACGTCCCCATTGGTGGAAAAGTTCATCCCACACAGACCAATCAAAAGTGCATGCTGCACCACGTGACACGCAGTTACTCAGCAACCAGAAAACTTGAGGAAGTAACAGCGACCGCAATTGTATTATTACTTCAAGGTTTCTGAGATTTGTGCATATTTAGTGTTTGAGAGTACAGTTCGATGGTTTCTTATTTTGTACGTCTGAAAAAAAACAAATATTCGCCATCTGAGCGCATTGGAGAAGACAGCCAAAATACAGCCCGACTCCAAAGGCTGAATAAAATCTGAATCTTGGTCGAAAGAGACCGTACATCTAAGAAAACTGAACCACGAAGGTATTCTTCGACTTTTCTTGAGAAAACCAACAATAAAAAAAACCCGGACATTTTCACCAAGTTATAAAAAATCTACACCCGATGCTGTGTGCGGACAAAAGAGCACGTTTGGTCAATATAACGGACATTTCCACGTTCTGAATCGCCCTCGTATATGCTACAATACAAACCCACTCTTTTTTTTCGACGGCCTATTAAGATAATGCGAGACAGGTGGTGATAGATTTGCTTCTGATCGTTTTAAAACTCAAACTTTGGCTCGAAGGCATCCACGGCGAAAGTGACGTCATTAACGGTTCGCGTTTTACTCAAAGCTAGCAGGTCGACAGACAAAAACGCGTTATCGCGATTTACCTTTGCCATTCTTTGCTGCCGCGAGCTACACCCGTTAAGTCTCCGGTACTTTGTGAAGGGGAGGCGGAGCGAGGATGTCGCGCTACGGGTTCGGCACCGTTCTCCGGTAAGTCGACGACGATTGGTTGGAACGACGGTCACTAAGCTACTGCCTCGTATTGGTAGTCATGAGTACGGACGTGCACGTTTTTCTTTTCCCCCGCAGAGCTCGCGTCCGCGCAGTTTGGGAGGCGAGTCGCGTTTGGATGTGTCCGAAGTGCGCACCGCGGCTGAGCGGAAACGCGGATCGGTTCACACGCCACTCTACGTAATATACGTTACTGCGACGAAGAATGCCGTTTGATTAACCCACGAGACTTTGGAGGTCGTGGACAAAACAAGCCCCGTTTGACTATGCGTGATATGCCTTAGATTAAAAGCAGCCTTGCCTTTCTGTCTGGTGCCACTGGGCCTGCAGGCAGGGGCTGGTCCAACATCTCCACATCCGGATGTTGTGGAAGGTTATACAATCGGCACAGGTCACAGATGAGTTTCTTCAACTGCTGCAAAAGCTAGAAAAGACACACCACCAAGCAGATGAAGTGCACCGTTAAAAAGGTAGATAGCAACAAGCACTTCAGATGTGACACAAGGCGCGCGCACACACACTACCACAGTGTCTACATCTTCTCCTGAATGTTAAATGGTGCAGTGATTTTTCTATTTTCTTTATGTAAAAATGACAATTGTCTTCTGACGTGTTATAATTCAAGTGTATTGACATGAAATTCATTCACTGTGTAGATAATCAACACTAGAGCACAAACCACAACTGTTTTCACAGGTCAGGAGTAAAAGAAGAAGTTGTCTTTTATTCACCTGTAATTACTAAACATTATTACAATTTCCTAAAGCAACTTTACTGTTCTGATCCATGAAGTGGCTTCACAGGTTTGAGTCTCTCATCTTGAGGAGAGAGCTGCAGAATGAAATCATCCATTCTCAGTTTTGGCATTTCTCCCACTGATTTATGCACCTGCGGCTTTTAACTCAGCATTTCTAATCATTATACAACATGTAAGCTTCAGCATTAGTCATTCACTACTTTGGAATAAGCACTTTGATATTAAACCGTTATTGTGGCAGTGTTATGAAAAACTGTAGGAAGGCTGATCCTACAGAAGACTGATCAAAACCATAGTTTCAATTGTCATCTATAAATATGATGCACCTGAAAAGTATGGGATGCACCAGTATGAGCAAAAAAAAAAAAATGGCATGCATAAGAAAGGTAAATCATATCACTATATATATTGGGTTACCCTATCAGAATTTGGCTTCATTGGCTGGTCCAATACATAGAACACAAAAAAGCCAAGTATTAATGTACAAAGCTGTTTGGGAGGATGGCTAAATTCTTGTTTAACATGTCAAAATCTATAATTCCTAAGCTATGTTACTCTGTCATAGGGCCCAAACCTCACCAACATGCCAAAGTGTACCCTGTTTTAAAACAATTATCAGTCTGTATACTTTTTGCATGGAAATGTTAAAGGTAGTTTCAAAAGCTGAAATACAATAACATTTTTGTCCCCTTGCTATTAAAATAACTAAAAATCAGCCAGTCATGTCTTGGAAGAAAGAGGAGACGCGAAATGATTCTCCTGCACCAACATCGTCTGCTTCCTTCTTATGAAGCACACAACAGCGGGCTGGCATTATATCACAAAAATGGAAAGAAAGTATTCCTGCTGAGAAAGCAGCCTGGTCGATACCTGTATAAACCAAGCAATTATTTTGAGTCATGTCTTCTTTCATATATGGTCATATTATTCAGGCACACCGGGGAAACGATTTGACTTTGGTTACAATGCAATCAGATTGGTTTACTACACAAGAAGTATGT
>JAPTHA010000018.1:33169600-33186632 GCA_029814585.1 Gymnapogon annona | reverse complement strand
GTCCCCACCTCCCCCCACCCACCTGTCTGCTATTCAGCCACTAAAGATCAGTGGTTTCATCAGTTTTGATAGTTAGGTTTGATGAGTTTCTTTTCAGCATCTTTTGTCTTTAAGTTTGATGGTATTGGTTAAAATTTTCCCCGAGTCAGGTTGCTGAGGTTTTTGGTATCAAAGTTAGAAAAGATCTATATATTTTTTTAAAATACTATTTAAGTCTGTCCATTGCTTCTGTTTTTCGTTCTTTACTGCTATCCTTAGAAAAACAGACCAAGGTCAAAATACCAAATAATGGACTTTAATAAATTATCAATATGTATATACACTTACATTCACATGTGTTGGGCAACATGTTGTTGTTATTTTTTTATTAAAATTTTTTGGATGTATGCATGGTTCAGTGGTGGTTTTTCACAGCCTTTCTCCGTGCAACACAAACAACAGACAGCTATAAAATATGCATATTTAAAAAAGATGAAAAATGCATATGAATGACAATAGAGCCAAAAATAGACAGTCTAGCAGAGTGTTGCTGTGCCGCAGAAGGTGATCCTCCTCGTTCGCTCTCCTGATAGCTGGTGATGGAGATGCTGGAGTAGAAGGTGGAGGATTTAGAAGCACTTCCTGTGGACAATGCTGGGGCCTGCCTCGTCGTACTCCTGCTTGGAGATCCACATCTGCTGGAAGGTGGACAGGGAAGCCAGGATGGAGCCACCGATCCAGACGGAGTACTTCCTCTCGGGAGGAGCAATGATCTGGAGGAGGAAGAGGAGAATGAGTTCGGTGTCAGAGCATCACTTTGATCCTTCTGTATTTTCAAGTTTGATCATCGGTGTTTGAATTCGTTTAGGTTCAAGTACCTTGATCTTCATGGTGCTGGGGGCCAGAGCAGTGATCTCCTTCTGCATACGGTCAGCAATACCAGGGTACATGGTGGTACCGCCGGAGAGGACATTGTTGGCGTACAGGTCCTTGCGGATGTCAATGTCGCACTTCATGATGCTGTTGTAGGCAGTCTCATGAATACCGGCAGACTCCATACCTGGGCAGGTAGAAGAAGAAGAGTGTCAAGTCTCAGTGTGGTGCAAAGGCACTGTGCTTCAAATGATCAAAAGTTTGATAAAAAAACAAAATGTGAAGGATGTTTTTGTACCGATGAAGGAAGGCTGGAAGAGGGTCTCGGGGCAACGGAACCTCTCGTTTCCGATGGTGATGACCTGACCGTCGGGCAGCTCGTAGCTCTTCTCCAGGGAGGAGGAGGAGGCAGCGGTGGCCATCTCGTTCTCGAAGTCCAGAGCCACATAGCACAGCTTTTCCTTGATGTCGCGCACGATCTCACGCTCGGCTGTAGGGGGCAAGTTTCATAAGTCAGCAAAGTGGCAAAGAGCCGGACCCTGGAAAAAGTGCATCCTAACGAATAATGTGCGCTTAAAGTAACTGTTTCAATTACATCAGACTGGAAAATGCCACACAGACCCAGATACTGTTAATAATTAATAATAATCTCCTGTATCTTAAATAATAATAATTCGTTTTCCTCCAAATATTAGAACGGCATTAGAATAAAGGCATATAATAAATCTGATGTTAGATTTAACACTGTGATGCGATGCGAAAATATTTGAAGTGTCTATTATAATTTGTGCTGTCACCAAATTTCAGGTAAGTAATCCAATTTACATTTTTACAATTTACATTATTAAATGAGAATTCAATTTAGACCTAATTGACTTTTGTGAAAATTGTTTGATTTTCTTTTTTTTTTCTAGTTCTTTTTTGACTAAGCTCTAAGTCCCTCACCGGTGGTCACGAAGGAGTAGCCACGCTCAGTCAGGATCTTCATCAGGTAGTCGGTCAGATCGCGACCAGCCAGGTCCAGACGCATGATGGCGTGGGGCAGAGCGTAACCCTCATAGACTGGGACGTTGTGGGTCACACCATCACCAGCATCCAGCACAATACCTGAGAGGAGGAAAGGAGAGATTTTTTTTGGTAAACTCCGTCCGGAAACCACAAGCTGAAAGAATGATTGACTTCGATGTAAAATGTCTCTGACACGTGTGTGTGACATAGAATTTACGAATACAAACTTAATGTGTATATCATAAGCACTGTAAAATATAATTAAAATGGCCCAAGAACCATTTCGACTGTGGGTAAAAGTTGTGCGTAAAATACAAGTGTTAATTGCAATGTGCAGTGTTCGTAATATTATCAGGTGTCAGCTGTATTCTCTTCTAAAATTAGATTTGTTGTTTCACTGCGCTTTCTTTGCGTCGGTATTTGCAGCTGTGTCTTGAGTAGTAGTGTTTGTTGCTGTCAGTCTTACCGGTGGTACGGCCGGAAGCGTACAGGGACAGCACAGCCTGGATGGCCACATACATGGCGGGGACGTTGAAGGTCTCAAACATGATCTGGGTCATCTTCTCCCTGTTGGCCTTGGGGTTCAGGGGGGCCTCAGTGAGCAGGGTGGGGTGCTCCTCGGGGGCCACTCTCAGCTCATTGTAGAAGGTGTGGTGCCAGATCTTCTCCATGTCGTCCCAGTTGGTGATGATGCCGTGCTCAATGGGGTACTTCAGAGTCAGGATACCCCTCTTGCTCTGGGCCTCGTCGCCGACGTAGGAGTCCTTCTGACCCATACCGACCATGACACCCTGAAGGGGAAAGAGAGGGCAAGATAATGGAAAAGTTAGCAGGTGGCGTAAAGTCATCCAGGTGGAAAAAAATGACACTGTTCCAGGCTGAAGTCATCACTGTATGTGACAAAGGCGCGGTGGCCGTTGCATAAATGTGCCTAATGACAGCGCGGACCACAGAGACAGATACAGGGAAACTGTATATCTGTCAGCTCATACAATTAATTTTGTCTCAAAGGCCTCTGAACCGGGCCTAAAAATAATTACAAGGAACATAATGTCACGCTGTGATCTCCAAAATATTCTAAATGCAATACGAAATTTGATCCAAAAATGTATTTAAATTGATTATCCGAATTTTGCAGTAGTGCCCGACAGTACTGTTGACTGAGGGGAAACAGTTACCTTAAGTTCTGATTAGTTTGAGGTAAATTTGATTCAAATTTAGAGTTTCGGGGGGGTGAGTCATTTTTCCTAACTTTAAAGCAATGCATCAATTTAAATCAATTAAATTTAATAATCAATAAGTATAATAATAAATAATCGATTTAATAATGAACTTAGAACAACCCCCTTACTCCCAATTTAGTTTGTTATTCTCCTATGATTTTTTTCCTCCTATTGTTGTATGAGGATCTTCTCCGCTGTTTACCTGATGACGAGGGCGGCCGACGATGGAGGGGAACACGGCCCTGGGGGCATCGTCTCCGGCGAAGCCAGCCTTCACCAGGCCGGAGCCGTTGTCGCACACAAGGGCGGTAGTCTCATCGTCGTCACACATGTTGGCTTCTGTAATAAAGGAGCGAGGAAAACAAAGACTTTTACTTCACCGAATCAAACGTGGTCACACTCAATGTTAGATATTTGTGTTTGTCAAATGTCCAAATCAAAGCCTTGTTCACTAGTTTCTTATTTTTAGGTCTTATTCTGTCCCTCTGCTGACTAAAATAATCCAAATGTTTACCAGAGCAGGAACATGATCTGTGCTAAATGCATCTGTGGCACAGTGGCGTCATGCCATTACGCGTGACGTTTTGAGCCAATATAAGCATATTTTAATAACCTGAAACCAAACTACGCTTTTCTTCAGTGCTTAATCTATAAAGTTTAAACTGATCTTCTCTCCTTTGTCAATCAATGTTCAGTGGATCACCAAGGATCTCGGCGATGCTACAGTGAATCCTCCTTTTCCTCAGGTAAGCTGCCCTGACTTAAGCTCTTCTAAAGCGCATTGACTTGCAGCATCAGCATCTTCCCTGGATACAGTGGGATGCTGAAATCTGGTCTATTGATGTGTCCACTACATCTTCTGTATCACTTAATCTATCCACAATCTCCAGATTCTCTAATAGTTTAAAGACGCACAGCTTTCTATCCATCACTGATGCATCTGAGTCTAAACTCTTGGATCTGTCTTTTCTCCCTCAGAGGCGGGTCTCTCCTCCGGTCTAAGCCCGATGGAGTGGCCCGGGTCCTGCGGGTTCTGTTCTGGCTGAAGGCTCGCCGTCCCCTGTCTCGCTGCCTGACTCCTGCTCCGGTAGAGAAGCTCCGGTGTTGCCCTGGTGTGGCCTACTCTGGTGTCCCACTCTGGATGTGTGTCTTCAGTGGAGGCCGGTGGTCCTAGAGGGTCTCTTACCTTAGGAGTGTGTCTGCGGCTCGGAGAGAACGGACCCAACCAGTGCTGCTGCTGAACCAGCTACAGTCCTTGCTACTGCCCGTCCACCTTATATACTCAATCTCCACCATTCACAAACCTCAGCACTGGCCCCCATCCCGGCCCTCTGCCATATTAGGATACTGACAGGTCGAGGATGAGGAGTGGGTGGGGGCTTTGGTAAGGAGGCGCGCCTCGCGGAGGGAAGGAGGGAGTCCTATCCATCAAGTTTCAGAAGAGGATCCGAAGTGGCTGTGCGCGCCCCCGACCAGGAGAGAGCGCGCGCCATATATGGATCTGTCGCTTTGACCTCCCATCGAGCCTCGCGGTGCCACCTCGAGGGCCGTATAAGGAGCGCGTGGACCACTGGGGGGGGGTTTCTAGGGGAGACGCCAGTTGCTACCAAGCAGGGCTATAGATTTGCTGCTAGAAGGCCGCATCCAGCCTTAAAATGGGAATATGCTGTCCTCAACGGACAGATTTAGGCCACAGGTCTGAAACTAATGAGTGACAGCCTCGTGCTGCAGCCATAAAGTGCCAATAAAGAGTTCACTGTGCAACATGCTGATCAATACAGGAACAATCATTTTCACCACCTGAGGGGAAGCATTGACTGTGGGAATAACTAATAATAATTGCTTCTTCATCAAGGCCATGAATCTTTCAATCCAGACCATTTATTCATTTATATTAAATTCCAGTTAAATGCTGTTTGAGTTGCACCAGCTTGAATGTGCATGTCATTGCAATCAGAGCAAGAAGCAAATGGATCACAAGAATGTGTTTTTCTTTATCTATATATTGAAAATTAATTCATCATTATCTTTGTGTGTGTCTTTTTTGAATGTGCGTTTAATGAAGCATAATGATGAAAACCATTCCACGCATTATGATGTTTTGATATAATATGCACACACTCTGGTAGTAATTCGGCCTTCTACATTACAAAGCTATATCCCTTTATTAATTTATGAATGTCATCAATGGTTCACTGAATACCTATTATCTCTCTGACCACGTGGCCTGACAGTCACACACATCTCTCTTAGCCTTATTGAATAAATAAGGAGAGAACTGCGGAAACGGCCAACAGCTGAAACCCTATCTGTGGGGTCTACTCTGCTCTGTCACTGGAGCAGTTGGATTAATTATAACCCAGATGGAGGAGGGGAGCTGGTACATGGCTGCAAGTGTTCGTGCATTGGAGGACTGAGACATAGGGAAAGAAATATAGTATGTGAGGGAATGACCACACATTAGAGGAGGTGCCAAATTTGTCAGAATAAAATGAAAGAAAGTGGGGAAATTGGGAGAGAACGATACTGACAAACACGAGGAAAAACACAGGTATAGAGTTCCAGTCACAGAGGAGAAACAACCAGTGTGAGAACTGGCAACTCAAATGACATATGGAGACAACTGGGAAATGCTGAAAGTATCTGCAGCTGCAGGGCCATAGAATAGAAAATGAAATAAAATCAGTATGAATTAACACCTTTAAATCCATTTAGCGTATGATAAATAAATGATTGAGGGCATGGTTCCAGCATGGTGAGGATCAAAGGTAAATGCTAATGTAAACTTTAGCATTGCTTACTAATACTGTATAACATAAAGCTGCACCAAAATACATTTAACCTTTCATGACCTGGATTCTCATCATAGCAGCGACAGAGTATATGGATCGTAAGTGGTTCAATATATCAGTCACTGAAAGAGAGAACACATTCAATGGACAGAGGCAAAATGAGCATGAAATGAAGCAAATTGAGCAAAATTGTATGCCTTACTAGTTTTGTTAAACATTTTTAGCAGAATCGATATATCATCGCCATCCTAAAATAGTTGCCTCAGTCATTTTTTTTCAGGAAACAGAGAAAACCTTACTCCAGAAAATGAGTATTTGATGATTAAGGCAAAAAAAAGTCATTTTTGTCAAAGGAAGGTATCAATTTTACTTGATTAGTCCCATGAGTTTTGAGGAAATTAATGATTTAGCACTACAGTCTTTTCAGTTACAAGAAATGTAGGAGGGAGGGGAATCTTCGAAGACTCCGTAGGAGTGAAAACGAGGAGGGCCACATGGAGATACCTAAACCCATAGTAGTGGCAGCGTGCATGGAGGTGTGTGTGTTTTTGCATGTGCATGCACCAGGAGAGGGGGGTCGGGGAGTGAAGCAAGGTTGAGCTACTTTTATGCACTTGTTGTGAACCATTTTGGATCAGAGGTTCTGTGAAACGCCTAAAATGTAAATGGACTGGCAGTTGTTGGAGCGTAAGAGAGAAGGGGAGGAAGGGGAGGGGGGGAGGTTCAGAGAGGCCAAGGGGGAGGAGAGTCTACATGAGGAGGAGAGAGAGGGAGGTGAAAGGGCGTGTGCAGCAGGTGCCAGAAAAAATAAGTCTAGTTTGTAGGGAGACATGTCACAGAGCCAGCTGCAGACGACAGACAGAACGTAGGACAGAGGAGAGGTGTTGTGTTAGTGTGTGTTTCAGGTTCACGGAGACTCCAAAGACAGACCCGATAACATGCGGTTATTTCATTCAATCCGTTAGGTTACAGAGGGAAAAGGATGCATTTTTTTCTTCCTCATTTTTTAAGCTTCACACTCATTCTTCGTGGTACTGATGCTGTCTACCTGGCTTCCTGTTCAGTTAGAGACATTTTCAGCCATCAGTTGATGGGGGCGTAAGAGGGTGAGAGTGTCAGAGAAAGTGTAAGAATAGCAACAAGCCCAGGCATTCAATTGCTGGAACCAATACACTAGCTGTACACCAGTGTCCTACCTTTTTAAGTATTGCGGTGGCACTTGTGTAACACAGACAGCAGGCTGTATTTTCTGGAACAAAAATGGAACTATGTCTGTTTGAGACTGTAGCTAGGTTTCTGCTTCATGTGCTGCATACAAGAATGACAGAGGACACTTCTCAACTGTGGATTTTGACACGGAAAGGATTATTTAGTGAATTCATCAAGGTTTAGTGGACTCGTATCTTTCTTATTCTTTGGCTACTGTCTGTAATTGATATGCTGCTAAATCCACATCTTTGAACGAGCTGTTTTCTACTGATGCCCTCGAGAATAAGTCTCAGGTCTGCACATCTGCTTTGATTTTGAGGAGAATTAATGGGGTTTCACTTCATTTACTGCTATAAACATGGAATATTGTTGTACCGCTGCGTGATTGAGCAGATGTGAAAGACTCTTTCACATAAAAAATGCTATTTTGTGTTGGAGACTCTTTAACATGAATGGATGTCACTTTACGTTGGTTTTCAAGAGACTGCATGCTTTCAAACCATGCCGATGTTGACTGGTTGGAAGTGTAGATTTCTGCCAAACAACAGCCTAAGAGGTAGCATGTTGCACAGCTTTTGTCAGCGTACCAAGTTTACGTGGTGATAAAATGAGCTGTTTATTGTATTTTATGTCCTTCATAAAAAAAATAATGGTCCGTGATATAGTTTAAGTTGTTAATAAATTGATAGGGCCTTTCCTATTGTTGCAAAAGGCCAAACAGGGTTAACATCTCCGTTCCTCAAATAGCTCAGGGCATGACTGGAGCAAATGTTGGGCAGCAAACGTTCAACTCCAGCAGCACCTGGTCCGAGACAGGAGTCTGTTGAGCAGGAGCACAGCTGCCGGCTCTGCTGGAGAGGAAACCAAGCACTTATAAGGAGAACACTATTAAATTCAACATGTAACAAACTGACAGGACATGTATCAATGTGACCTTTTACCTCATGATTTTACCCTCTATGTCTATCACAGCAAATAAATGAAGGAAATTATTCCAAACACCTGACCGTCTCCATCTGTACTCGATTTGGGCTGATCGACAGAGCTGATTCCCAAACGCAAAGCAACCCACTTCCCATTTAGAGTTCATTACAAGACTGTCCAGGTTCCTCTGGATCTGTCAGTGTGTCAATAAGACAGAGATTCACGTGTTAATCAGTCAACATGAGATAAAATCAATTTAATAGACAGCTAATTATAACTGATCATTAGGCACCCTTTATTTCAGCACGGTGGACTGAATGAATGCTGGGCATGTGTCATCTGCAGGGATGAGTGGAGCCTTGGATGGACCAACACCGCCATCTCTCGACAGATTTACGAACTGCAGGTTACGTCATGGTGGCACTAATAGTCCCAAGAACATGATTCATAACTTGATGTGGAGTTCTGAGGTCAGTGAAGGATGCAAAATTAGCTTTTCTCAACACAAGGACAACATTGTATATTACTCTTTTGACTAATTTAGACCAATATTTTGATGAATGTTAGACATAACACAGAATGAGCCTCTGATCATTATTCCCACAGATACAGATGATGAAACAGACACTGTCCCTGGTGTAGAATCCAAAATATTCATGATTGCTGGTTTTGGGAGAACTCAGTGCACATAACCAATTTTGCACACCAATAGGTCTGTACAACCACCAATTTAATAAAATGTGACAAAAGAAAACATGGTTGTTCTGTTTGAATGCTGTAGTTTAATGCATGTGAAGGTGAATCATTCCAATTTACAGAGCTGCTGACATAATGTACTTCTGTCTATAATAAGCATCCCTCCACCTACTCCTCATAAGATGCAATTTATTTTAACAGTTATAATACAGTACTATTCCTAATGCTATTGTCATTTACCGTTTTGTCATTAACTAATGACCTTTACATTTTCTTTGAACAAGTAGAAATCAAAACATTTTATATTTCATGTATGTACCAAAGCAGAAAATTATTTTAACACTCAACTTTTGTACACTCTACAAAAAGCTTTACGCTAATTGTAATGTTCTATTTCATTATCTATAACAATGCAACAACCACATGAAAAAGTTCCATACATTATTTTCATCTATAATCTATGAAGGTTTAAAAATACCCCCATCTCTGTAGGGGTATGTTTTTAATCACATCAGAACAAATGCAAATTCATTAAAAGTTATTTAAGTACTGTCTGGATTTATTTTGGTTCAGATTACATTTTACTGAAGGGGTAAGTTCTGCCTTAATGCACAAATTGCTCTACATTTGCTGTTACTCTGTGATTTGGAAAAACAATGGAACCCTTTCACAGGAAATGTAACCCGGTCCAGGCATGTGATTCTAAACACACCGTTCACGTGGCTGCTCAGGATACTCTGGAAAATACCACAGTAAATTCATTAGCATTCATTTGGCCTCAAATCTCACCACATAGAGCCCCATGTTTGTTAACATATCTTTAATAAATAAATATGTAACCTCTACATATACATTTATACACGTATATAGAACAAGAGAGTGAAACTATGGTACAACATTAAAACAATACAAATGCCCGTCAGTTCAATGGCAGATTCAGTTGTGCCCAGTTAAAATATAATCACCTTCTTCCTCTATGTCCACCACTGACTTCAAGTAGTACTTTTCAAGTTTTCAATTTCCAAAGATAAACAACAGTAAAATGTCCCACTTAACACGCACAGATTTGCAGTCCTCACAACATAAAATAAAATATTCAGGAAAAACCTTAATCAGAGTTTTATAAAATAACAGCGTTTGCATGAAAACAAATTGATTTACCGGTAAATATGCAGTGATTTCTGTGGTTCAGCGTCTCTAATCTGACACTACTAACTTCAGTGTATTCTTCATTAGACCTGTTGCTGCTACTAAAGTTAAATCATCTGCTTAATTAACACAAGTAGTGGTGTTAATGGCAACAGAGCTACAGATACTGATTTTGAGGCTTTATCTGAAACAAATGCTGGCCTAAAATTTTAGGAAGAGCCTCCACAACCTGTTTGATATGTCTGGTCAAAAAGGAAAAGATTTAAAGATTGTCCCATTCAGACTAAAGGCCAAATATTTACTGTTGAGCGTTTAGCTGATAAAGCAAAATTGTGGATGTAGAGACTTAATACCGAATCCAGCTGTCATGAAGAGATAAAGAGGTTGTGGATAAAAATGTACACTTGGATGTAATGTACACCTTTTAAGAGATGACTGGTTAAAAAGGTAGGTAAGATATTTGGACCTTTTAAACCAATGATGAGTTCTTTCGGCTTTTTCCCTTCCAGCGTTGCCACAGCGAATCCAATTCGCATATGCAATTTGGCAGGACTTTTTACGTCGGATGCCCTTCCTGACATAACTCTTATATTCATCTGGGCTTGGGACTGGCACAATGAGACATTGAGGCTACAGTTAGGCAGCAGCATTAAAGGTCTTGCCCAAGGACCCACACTGGGCCAATACTCTTCCCTTTTTTGTGCCAGAGTAGAAAACATGTCATAAAAAGAATTGACTCAGAACTAAATATGAATCACAAAAAAGAACACATCCTAAACATGTCAGATGTGCGATACCTCAGCTTTGAGCCTCAGAACCTGTATTATTTTCCTTCAGACAGTGTAAATAGTGATCTGTGACCTTTTCCCACAGATGTCAGATGTAAAACAGTGTGCAGATTATCAAACAGTGTAAAAAACACAAACTGCTTCTTCCTTTTAAAGACTTCACATGTAAGCTTTAAATTGTAAAATCTCACACAAATACAAACCAAAACTTTATATGTAATAATTAAATGATTTTGGTTTAGTCAGGAAAATCTCTAGTAATGATAGACGAGTACCTTCAACAGTATGTTAGCTTTTCCTAAAAACAATGGCAGCCAAAGTCCATCCATTCATCCATCCATCAATTTTCCGCCACTTATCCGGGGCCGGGTCGCGGGGGCAGCAGTCTAAGCACGGAGGCCCAGACCTCCCTGTCCCCAGACACTTCCTCCAGTTCTTCCGGAGGGACCCCAAGGCATTCCCAAGCCAGCCGAGAGACATAGTCTCTCCAGCGTGTCTTGGGTCAGCCCCAGGGCCGCCTCCTGGAGGGACATGCCCAGAACACCTCCCTAGGGAGGCGTCCGGAGGGCTTCCGACACAGATGCCCGAGCCACCTCAGCTGACTCCTTTCAATGTGGAGGAGTAGCAGCTCTACTCAGTGCTCCTCCCTGGTGACCAAGCTCCTCACCCTATCTTTAAGGGTGCGCCCGGCCACCCTGTGGAGGAAACTCATTTCTGCCGCTTGTATCCGGGATCTTGTCCTTTCGGTCATGACCATAGGTGAGGGTAGGAACATAGATTGACCGGTAAATTGAGAGCCTTGCCTTCTGGCTCAGCTCCCTCTTCACCACGATGGACCGATACAGCGACCGCATCACTGCAGACGCTGCACCGATCCATCTGTCGATCTCATGCTCCATTCTCCCCCCAGTCGTGAACAAAACCCCGAGATACTTAAACTCCTCCACTTGGGGCAAGGACTCCCCACCGACCCGGAGAAGGAACACCACCTTTCTCCGGTCGAGAACCATGGCCTCCGATTTGAAGGTGCTGATCTTCATCCCATCAGTGTCACACTCAGCTGTGAACCGCTCAAGTGCATGCTGAAGGCCCAGGTCTGACGGAGCCAACAGGACCACATCATCTTCAAAAAGCACAGACGAGATCCTGAGGTCCCCAAACCAGACCCCCTCCAGCACCTGGCTGCACCTAGGAATTCTGTCCATGTAAGTAATGAATAGAACCAGTGACAAAGGGCAGCCCTGCCGGAGTCCGACAGGCACTGGGAACGAGTCCAACTTACTGGCAGCAATGCGAACCAAGCTCCTGCTCCGAGAGTACAGGGACCGGACTGCCCTTAGCAAAGGGCCCCGGACCCCATACTCCCGGAGCACCACCCACAGGATGCCCTGGAGGACACGGTTGAATGTCTTCTCCAGGTCCACAAAACACATGTGGACTGGTTGGAGAACTCCCATGAACCCTCGAGCACCCTGTGGAGAGTATAGAGTTGGTCCAGTGTTCCACGACCAAGACGAAACCCGCATTGTTCCTCCTGTATCCGAGGTTCAACTAAAGCCGGATCCTCCTCTCCAGTACCCCTGAATAGACTTTCCCAGGGAGGCTGACAAGTGTTATCCCCCTATAGTTGGAGCACACCCTCCGATCCCCCTTCTTAAAAAGGGGGACCACCATCCCGGTCTGCCAGTCCAGAGGCACTGTCCCCGACCGCCACGCAATGTTACAGAGACGTCTCAACCACAACAGTCCCTGCACATCCAGAGACTTGAGATACTCAGGGCAGATCTCATCCACACCCGGTGCTTTACCGCCGAGGAGCTTTCCAACCACCTCGGTGACTTCAGCTTGGGTAATGGATGAGTCGACCTCCGAGCATCCAGCCTCTGCTTCCTCAATGGAAGATGTGACGGCAGGATTGAGGAGATCCTCAAAGTATTCCTTCCACCGCCCAACAACACCCCCAGTTGAGGTCAGGAGATCCCCGCCTCCAACATAAATGGTGTTGGTGGAGCACTGCTTCCCCCTCCTGAGGCGCCGGACGGCTTGCCAAAATCTCTTCGGGACCGACCGGTAGTCATTCTCCATGGCCTCTCCAAACTCCTCCCAGGCCCGGGTTTTTGACTCCGTCACTGCCTGGGCCACAGCACACCTGGTCTGCCGGTATCTATCAAGTGCCTCAGGAGTCCTACGGGCCAATAATGCCCGATAGGACTCCTTCAGCCTGACGGCAACCCTTACTTCCGGTGTCCACCACCGGTTCGGGGATTGCCGCCAAGACAGGCACGAGAGACCCTGTGGCCACAGCTCTGAGCAGCAGCTTCGAAAATAGAGGTGGAGAACATGTTTATGTCTCCAGCCTCCCCGGGATCTGTGAGAAGTTCTTCTGGATGTGGGAGTTAAAGGCTGCATGGACCGGGGATTCAGCCAGACGTTCCCAACAGACCCTCACAACTTGTTTGGGCCTGCCGGGTCTCTCTGGCTTCTTCCCCGGCCAGCGCATCCAACTCACCACCAGGTAGTGATCGGTGGACAGCTCAGCCCCTCTCTTCACCTGAGTGTCCAAAGTCATTTGGCCTTGAGTTTAGACTGGGAGGAGAGTCTCTGCCACTTGACCTCCAGCCACTCACTTCGTTAGTAAAGATTAACATATTTATCAAAATAAAGCTTGTGTAGGTATTTACTGAGGTGTGTTTCTGGCGTTCACCATATTTTACCCTGTTTCTTCTCAAAACACTTTGTCATGTAGTTTTTAGTTGAGATGAAAAGGGAAATGTCAACGTTCAACAAAATCCTTTTACGTTTCCAACCTTCTCTCCCGTACCTTCCTCATCTCTTGCCGTTGTGGGTGTAGTTTTTGTTCCTGCATTTGTCATCTAGGTACGGGAGGTATTTTTATCCACTTTTTTTCTCTGAAGTCATGTCCTGGTTTCCCCCTCGTCTAATCCGATAGCATTTCCTCCCTGTGCTCTCAGTGCAGGGCTCGTTTCTGTTCTTCCTGGAGAAAGGCCTGTTTCTCCATTAGTCTTCTGAACAGTCCGTCTCTGTTTCGCAGCAGTTCAGTGTGTTGACCACACTCGGCTATGTGTTGCTGATCCAGAACAGCCACAGCATTGGCGTTCTGGATGGTGGACAGACGGTGAGCGATGATCAGGACTGTTCTTCCTGTTGGACGGATCAGAAGGATACATGTAGTCAAAAGAAACAGGAAATGGATGACTTGTTTTGAACAAGACAGATGGAGATGTACCTTCCATCAGACGCTCCAAGGCCTCCTGGACCAGGAACTCATTCTCTGCATCCAACGCACTGAGGGGAGAAGGGTGTTAAGAATATTCGTCATTGCAACAATGCACCTTTAAAAGTAAAATAAAAAAGGTAAAAAAAACCCTGAAAAACTAAATCCCACAGTATGAACATATTCCTGCGCACAGATGTTATATGAGTGAAGGCTCTTACCTGGTAGCCTCATCTAGAAGCAAGATTTTGGGATTCTGACAAGGAAAAAAACACTTAATGTAAAAAAAACCCCTGAAAATATGAAATATACAGTCTGCATTCATGAGAACAAGGGCTTCAAATGAAATATATCAGCAGAGTTGAGGTCAGGAATCAGATTCAGAGGTAAACAATTTACATCACATAATTTGTTCATGTATTAAATTTTATTACTTCTGATTAATACTTGGTGTTATTCCTATTCATTGATTCTTACATAAACAGTATAACAGTCTTGACGACGAACACATGGTCTTAAACCTGAATAAAAAAGGACTTTCTTTGTTTCATTCCAAAACTTCTTTAGAGTATACATTGATTTATATTAATTTATTATAGGAAGTATAATTTTGTAATTAAAGTCCTTTTACTAGTAATTTATATTTACCTTCAGCAGAGCTCTGGCGATGGCTATCCTCTGCTTCTGTCCACCTGAAAAAGAAGATAAACACATCTAGCCCATATTTGCATGCACATAAAACATGTTCATGTAGGTCCTGTAAAAAGAAATGACCTTGAATACTATAACATTGTGTAAATTCAGCAGCAGAAATATGATAAATGAGGGTGAGAACATCAGGCTACGATCTGAAAATGAGGCACTTTCTGTGGAGATATACAACTATATATTTTAAACACTCAACTCAGTCATCATTGCACTCTGTGTTTTTAGGCATGAAGACAGCGTTCTTTAAACAAATTAATAAACAACCAATTAAATAAGCAATAGCATTATGTTATCCACAAGTGCATATAGATTTGCACATTGCATTTTCTATAAATACAGTATATACCTGTGTCTTTGTGTACCACTGTTTTTCATGACATTGTTTTCCTTACATTTTTATTACAATTTGTATTTATTATTTACTTGCGATACACCATCTACTGACAAGGAATCCTGTCTATGTGTTTTTGAACATTTTACTGTTGACAGTTCAACAGGTTGTTTGTTTCTCACCTGACAGCAGCACTCCCTTCTCCCCGACTACAGTGTCAAACCCTTTAGGAAAAGCCTGGACGAAGCCGTAGGCATTGGCGTCTCGGGCTGCCTGGTGGATGTCCTCTGTTGTCACAGCATTCGGATCCACTGCACCGTATGCTATGTTGTCTCTGATAGAGCATGAAAACAACACTGGCTCCTGGGACAGAGGTGAGAAGGAGACAGGAGCAGTTAAATCAATCACTATCTGAAATAAATGTCAGAAAATATGGTTTACCTGAGTTTCTGTTCTAGCTACATTGGCAGCAAACCAACAAATAACATGGTATGACAAAAATCTTTTAAACACCATGATCATAACAATATAAATATGACCAAAAAATACCAAGGATAAAAGGCAATTAAAGTGTTGACTTTTACCTGGCTGACGGTTCCTATGTGACTGCGGAGCCAGTATGGATTCAGGTCCCTGATGTCGTGTCCGTCAATGGTGATGACTCCTGGACAAGAGATGGTCATTCAAGAGGAAGAAAATGGCTCCCAGACTGTTCAAGACGGAGTATGTTCTCACCTGTATCAGGATCGTACAGTCTGAGCAGCAGAGACACCAGGGTGGACTTCCCTGACCCACTGGGACCCACGACGGCCATGATGGAACCAGCAGGGACCAGCAGACTCAGGTTTTGGAAAATAGGAGCCTCCTTTCGGGTTGGATAGGCAAAGGAAATATCGCAGAACTCTAGTTGGCCCTTCAGCTGGTCCACAGGAAGGGTGAGTCCCTCTGATGGAGACACACAAGGAAAATTCACATCAAAGTGTCGAAACGAGAAACTACAGATAAAAGTATTAAGTCAAATCTTATCATGTACAGTTGAGGCTTGACATTTACATACAGTATATGTCAGTTCAAAACATGTAGGCTCAGTCCATACACTTGGCTTCCGTATCTCAACCTGTCACCCTAAGTAAGTGTGTATAATATCTATAAAATACTCTTATTTTTGTAATTGAAACATTAAGCAAACAAAACTTGAAAATGAAACTACCGTCTACCCTCACATCAAGTTAAAGGGGTCCGTTGATGTGACAAATGAAACGTTCACAACTGCAATAAAAAAAGTTCTAATCTCAAGTGTGTCATGACTTCAAGAACGTGAAAATCAACAATAAGAAGAAGAAGAGACATTTGGAAAGGACACATGAATTAAAAGCTTTTACAATAGGAAAAACTCTTTCCATTTCAAGCAACAAAAGCATTTCAACAAATAAAAAGAGATGCAAGTGTAGTTATGAAGTACAGTCAAACCTTGGTTCTCGACCATAATTAGTTCCGGAAGCTTGGTTGAGTACCGAATTAATTTTCCCCGTTTGAAATAATAGAAATAGAATTTAATTTGTTCTTGGGTGTGAAATTGCTTCCCATTTTATAATCATAATGTTATTTAAACATCCCATTAAACAGAAATAATGTAACAATAGCAAATTGTATGTAAATAATAGTAATATGTTACTATCATTTACATACAATTTGCTATTGTTACATTATATAATCTATGTATTTTTTAAATTACCTTACGGTGAACAGCTGATGGCATGGAGGAGGCGGAGGGAGGGAGGAGTCATTCTTTGAAGATGAGTCTCCCTTCAGCACTATGGAGATAAATTCCTCTTATGGGGTACTTTCCCCAGCTTTCTTTGACATCAGGCTTCTTCAACATGATTAGCTTTACATTTAAAATATCTGTCTAGAGACACGTTTTCTAATCACCGCCACATCACTGGCATTTATAACATCCTTCTGCTGCTTCAGATGGTTTTCATTGTGGACTCTGTCATGTTGTATTCCTTAGCGATGTCGGAGACATGATCACGACCATCATACTTTTGGATTAATTCCTTTTTGAATTTGATAGTGGTACGCACATTTGTACGTTTCACACCACTAGTACTGTT
>JAPTHA010000018.1:33063961-33075335 GCA_029814585.1 Gymnapogon annona | reverse complement strand
GCAACACATCTTCTATCAGACCGTTTCTTGTTCTGATAAGCGTCAAGTGATAGTACTGGTATATTTTTTTAATAATTATTTTATTTAGATGATTCATTAGAGGATATTACATTTGCATTCATACGATGCAAAAAGACATTTCCAATGCACGACAGGGTCAGCAACAGCTTGCAGGACAAAAACACAAAGAGCACAAAAAACACAAAACGGGTACAATGATGACAACACAAATACTGTAAGTGAACCACTTGAATCATAGAAAGACATATATTTGGGTAAAGAGCTTACGTAATCTAAATGGTTAAATTTTCCATGCATCAAAATGGTTGCCTTGGTACTACTATGTTTTAATATATATATGCCTATATTCTCATGTGTACATGTTGTGCAGGAATGGGCCCTAACTAAGGATAAGTCAGTCAAACACATGGACTTGTGTCTGACTGTGGTGGACAGAACAGCTGGTTCCCTCATCAAACTACAAGGCTGTCGAGAGAACGACAGCAGACAGGTAACATGTCTAAAAGAATTTCACTCTCATCAGCTTAATATAAATGTTCCACATGGGACAACACACACTAGTATAGTATGGGGTGGAAAAAATATTCAGATCTTTTATTTATTTAAGTAAAAATACTGAAACCAGACTGAAATGATCTGCATTCAGAACCTCACTTAAGCTTATCAGTGTAGGTTATATCACCACAATGCCCTTAAACTGTGGAAAGTAACACAAATCATTGTGTAATATCTTTTCCATTCCATATTATATCACTGTATGATGCGTTTCAAGCTGCCGTGCTTGAAAGTTTTTTGGCATCACTGGGCTAAAATTGCATAATGACCTTTCAGTGATTTTTTGCAGTTTTCTTTTGCACGAGAGAAAATCTAAAAGTGACTTAATTCTTGTGTAACGGCATGAACACACTTCAAGGTCATCGATATTATACAGGTTTTTTTCTCCTTGATTTTGGCTCTTGAAGCTCTAGCTGCCTTAAATATTTTTGGGTAGCTTAATTTACAGCTGAGCATCATTCCCTCTAAGACCAACATGATTTTACAGTCACTATGAGATTCATCTGTCTCTAAAGGAATTGAGTTGAAGAGGATATTTAGCTTAAAAAGGAGGAGAATCCAACTCTGATAGAAACCCTTCATCCTTCAGTTTATCACAAACATTCTGCAAACAATCAGCACATTTTGAAGTCTGTGGTTTTCACTGAACAAGAGATGACAAACTGTAAAATGACAAGTAACTGAAGTAATAAAGGAGATTATTTTCCTCCAGAGAAGTATAAAGCTGCATAGAAATCATACATTTAACTGAAGTCCTTCATATTCACTACCTATTCAATCAGATATAAGTGTTTTGTTAATGTTTTGTATTTTCTCCTTTGATCCAGAAATGGGAGCAGATCGAATCCAACTCGAAGCTTCGTCACGTGGGCAGTAACCTCTGTCTGGACAGCCGCAGCGCCAGGATGGGTGGGCTCACGGTGGAGGTCTGTAGCCCGAGCCTCAATCAGCAATGGAAGTTCACCCTCAATCTACAATCATAGGGGGCACTACAGATCCCAGGAATATTTGGATATAATAGATACCATAGTGGATAATGGAAAGAGACACCAACGACAGATACAGACTCAAGGTGAAAGACAGACTCGATGGATGATTGGATCCTTCACCTACTCCTCTTCTTCCTCCTGGGTCTCGCTCTGACAGGTGGAGGTGGAGCCAGTGCTGTCTATACCCCTCCCCCACCACACTCTAAACACACCCACTGGGGAAGGGGCTTGTAGACCATAATGGAGCAAAACAGGAGACTGACTATTGAGTGGATGGACAACGAAGATCATGATGAGCATAAAAGCAATGAAGAGGCTTTTCCATCCAAACTACATACCTCAGTGTTTTCATTGATGGTTGAAAAGGCAAATGATGAGTGTTCTTTTACTTTCTTCAAAGTGCTGGTGAAACAGACCTCTTGTGCGGTTTTTACTTCATAATTATTTTTATTTTCATTTTAATATTTTTATTTCTTACTATTAATTCTTCATAGAGGTTCACAGAAGTTTTGTTTTTTTTTGTTTTTTTTCCAGAAAAATCAGATGTTGATGTTCCTCCTTTCCCGTGGTCTGTCATTGTTTATCCACTTCGAGCCAGAGCCAGTGACACTAGATAGAGGCTTCAGATTGAGGTTTCGGTAGTAACATGTTTTGGGTGGAGGAAAAGGACTTGATTTTTCCTGAGCCTTTCCTGTTCTTTAATCTTTTTTATTTACAGGATCAACAGAGAAAACAGTGAGGAGGTGGAGAGACAAACGCTCCTTTGGTTTCTCTGCTGTTTTCCTCCAAACAGTGTCTGAAGTCTCTGCTCTCTGTCTGCAAGGGGAAAGGAGTTCATAGGTGATCTAAGGTGTCATGGGGTCAGACACGGACTGGGCAGGGATGCGACATCCCAAAACCAGAAAGTGTCTCAGACCCTGCCCTGAGGATTTCCGCTTCGTCTTCTGGCTGTAGCACTGGCTGCTACAGTGTCCTTCCTTCCACACTATCATGTCTCTAAAGATACCACACAAAGGAAATTAATATCTTATCAGTCTTTTTTGTTTACAATCGTCAAAAACAACCCAACCAAATTTCAGGACGGTGTTTTGTCTTTCAGGAACTCCCAAGGAGCAATTAGTAAGAGTAGATGTACTTTCCTTGCTGCTCCTATTGCCCTCTAGGAAGTGCTTCTGTTTAATGTTTTCCTGCAGATATTTCCTCGGCCTGTGTCTATATTGTCATTGTGTTACATTTACTGTCTAACATTACACCAAACTGGATACAATGAATTTGATGTAGCAGCTTCTCCAACTCTCAAAATGGTTTTAGCTGCAAATGGAGAACTTTTATAAAATCACCTCAGTGAGATGCACAGTATTTGACTGATCAGCTGCCACAGACACGATACAGTGTCTCTCTCTCCACCTTTACCACCACCCTGCCTGCGCTGGTTAGAAAATAGAAGGAAACAATAGTGTTCACACATTGCAAAATTTTAGAAGACTACGCCCACATTTTTGTTGAAGTACAAACCTTGCTTATTCCAGCCTGAGAACAGATGCCATGCAGAAAAGTCGTCACTGTAGTCTCCCTGTTATGTGAAATGAGCATGCATTTGTTTCCAGCTGCATGTTCCATCAGCGAGTTACCACACTTACACTCAGTCAGTTGAGTTTCACATCAACTTTTTCCTTGTGTCTGCTAGATGAGCCATCTGTTCAGAAGTCCGAAACTGCAATAAACAAGGTTTTACTGTTTGTACTCACTCTGTCTCTGCAAGAGATCTGCAAATTTTGTGTTTGCACCTGCAGAGCAGCTCATTTTTTTCTGATATAGTAAGTGCAAGTAACACTTTTCTTGTTTATTTTGGCACGTTTTTTCTTTTTTTAATTTAATTCAAGAACATTTTGTTGTCACCAAATAGCACTGTACCGCTTCTTAGATTTTTGGTTTTCTGATAGAGTTACTGACACAGTTTCACAACATGTAACGGTTTGTCATCACTTTATCTCCATTGCTGTAAAACTCCGTACTGTTGAACATTGATGAGTTATTTTGGTTCAGGATTTATGGCATTGGTTTTAATTATCATCGCATGGCAGCTTCAGGACAACTGCATTGACTCAGACATGGTTGAACAGACATTGTGTACAAGAAATATGACCTAAAAGAGAACATCTTTTATTCTCGTGAACAGTCACAGTCTCAAATTATATTTAATGTAATTGGTTTTCAGTCACACACACACACAACCTCCCTGTAGACACTACAGCTTTTCTTTTTGTTTTTCTGAGCTTCCATAACTGACGAAGACAGCTGGTCATGTTTGCACTGTTGTCTGATGCTTTTTCTGGTGCATTGCTTCTCTCTTTTTCTGCCATTTTGTTCCTTTTATCTTATGTTTGCCTTGTCTTAAACCTTCGTTTTTCTGAAAGCAGAGTGAGTGGAGTTGAGAAGGTCAGCTGAAACTGCAGCTGCTTGAAAAGCCTATCCTGAGACTTGATAGGTTGCTGCATTGTGCTTCGAGGCACAGGACCAGCGGTTATGCGGCCAGAGTGAGACTCGACCACGGCCCAGCCTAAGATGTGTGGAAAATGTTGTGTTGCCATGGTGACCAGGCTCAAAGGCCCAAATCAGATATAGGACACCAGTTGGTGCGAATTAGGTGGACTCACAGCTAAGAGTAAAATGCCGGACAGTTTTTGGGCTTTTTTTTTCTTGTCAGGCTAAAATTTAGTTGTTTTCTGATTATTAAATGAATGCTGCACATCAGTAATTGTAAATACTGAAGACTTGATTGGCTATAATAATGCATTAATGTATTTCTGTGAGAAACTTCATTGGGCAGTGAACTTTTGAAAATAATCTAGATAAATTGAGTCTAGCAGTTTAATTTGTAGTACTTATTCAATATGTACTTTTATAAAGTGTCGTATCAAAAAACTGCTAATGGCTGATGAAATTTTGTTAATTTTCTAACATATTAGATATGAAAGTTTAAATGTCATTAAATGTTTTCCCCAGACTTTCTTCACTGTGAGGCATCGGATCTCTGTTGAGAAGGCCTTGGTTTGCAAACTGGTTGGTGTATGTTGTTACTGAGGGCATCATATGTTGTCAAGGTGTATGGCGCCCTCTATGGCCACACTTCTAGTGGGTGATTGAAAGAGACAAGTAGAGATTGCAAAATTGTGATGCATAATGCATGTGCAGGGTGTTTCGGGCATTTAATGACATTTCCTTTGTCTCTGGTTCTTTCTTCTGGGCGGCCATGGCAATACAATCTGCAACAGTGACATGTTGTTGAAGCCTTTTCTTTCTAACCAGTCTTATCCTTGTGAAGATGCTGTTTTATTTTATATTATTTGTACATCACATACAGGGGAGTGACTATTAATTTGCCCAGCGCCTCATTTTGATTGAAAGATTAAATGTTTACATCTTTAGAACAATGTGCCAAAGTTCCCTCCTGTGTTTTTCTGTTTGAGGAAGAATGAGAGGTCTTTGGAAAGCTAACGTTTCAGAGGGTGCACATTGCCTACCGGCATGTTGAGCGTCACATTGTTGTTTCTCCTCTCAGTTTTAGGACAGGACAAGAAAAAACTCTGAGGTACTGAACTGGTGTCAGTTTTTCATTAACAGCCTTTATGTAACAAACCTCCTGCTGTGTAACAAGTCCACACTGAAACCAAGCAAAACCAGCTGTGAATGTGGCTGAAAACATAAGTGAATAAGAGGAATGACAGAGCTGTTGTCTATATTAGATGTGTAAACTGAACACCAGTCAGTGAAAAGGAGTTTCTCACTGGAGAAGGAATTCAGAGAAAGTTTCATAGTCAATGTATTTTCGGAGGGTAATGTTTAATGGTGAAGTGCTCTCTAAGCTTCTCCCTTAAACAGAAAAACCAGCCATGTCATCATTTGTCCTAATAGGAGTGACATCTTCCCCTCTTACTGCACCTCAAATCCTCTCCTTTAAATTAAGCCCTGCTGAGACATTTGGCTCAAAGGTGTTTAGTTCAGCTCAGCTCTGTGCACATGAAGCCAAAAGTGCACACAGGCGACATCCTGTACAGGTCAAATAAACCAATGTGAAAAATAAAATGAACTAACGATTAATGTTTTTTTTTTTTTTTTATGAAGAAAGTGGATTCACTTAAATGACAGTGGCGTGAAATTGAGTGATATGGCAGGAGGGGGTCACACATGTAAAAGTGTATATTTTTGTGTATACCTACATCAGTGTGTGTACAGTATGTACATATATACACATTGTACTCGGCTGCGGTTCCTAGTTTTGTTGTCACACTGTACAGCGCTTCTAACTGTTCCCTGTTTTATAGATACTGCAGAAATTCGACTTTGAATGAGGAGAAATGATTAACTTAAATAAATGCATTTATATATATAAACCGAAGAGTGCTGAGTATTTTAATCTGCTCTAATGTTTGAAGGTGCAAATCCTGATTAATACACAAACACCCACACTCACACAGTATACTGATGTCTCTATCAAGTTGTGGTATAGAATTATCTCTGGGTAGTAACTCTCTGATTTAGTTTTAATCTAAGGATAGCCAACATGAAAAATACACCATATAATGTATTCTGTAGCTTTAATATTTTAACACATTCTGTCAAAGTTTGTCTTTGTTGTGATGTGTCTATTATGCCACAGAGCAGCTTTCTGTGTAATCAGTGATGTACTGTGTTGCTGACAAAGTACATCAGTGTGATATTTTTTAAATTATTCAGGTCAGAGCATGGCCTTAAGATGCAACAAATGTCTTATTTCAGCATTTTGCATATGTGCTGTGTTGCCTTCAGCAGTGATGGGTTAGTGGGACAAAAGCCTTGTGCTTAAAGCCTCGGGCTCCATGTGGCATATTAATAATGTATAACAACAGGCCTTGTTGACTTTATATTCACTAAGATACAGATGTAATATCGGTGTTTAAAACAAAAATGCACCTTTGTCACACCAGACATTTTACCACTTACAACAGAAATCACATGTATTTGGTGTCATTAAAAATGATCTTAAGTTTGATCATTTTCAAGCTTTGGAAATGTTCATAGTGTTTCATTAGAATGGGGAAACTAAATGGAAAAGAGTGATCAGGCTTAGTCTATGTACCATCCTTATTCTGAAAGAACAAAATGCCTGTTCAAACAGCTTGATGAATACATAATTCCATGTTTCAGTAAAAGATTGATTTCAAATAAGAAGCATAGTCCAAACGTCAAAGGGAAACATGGTTTTTCAGTTTTTCAGTCATATGTGTACTGTAATTTTTTAATAAACATTTATGTAGATTGTTTTTCTGCTATATTACCTAAATATAGGATGTTGATGTGATGATGCTTGCACAGACACATCTACTTTGTCAACAGTAAAAGTATGTTTGTCGAGCATCACTGACTCTTGCTGATGATTTTGCCACAGAAGTATCCAAATAGCTCTGAAATGTTCACTATCACTATAAATCACTAAGTGCATGAAATACAATATAATAATGATAGTATTGAACTGCTGTGTTTGTAATTACAGTTATGCCTTGCATTCAGATTTTGGTTGACATTAAAGCAGCATCTATCGGTGGTTGTAGCTCCCTGGTGCATAGGAGACTTGGGTTCGATTCCTGGGATAAGTGTCCAATGGGTTGTGTCAGGAAGGGCATCCAACATAAAAACTCTGGTCAAATCAAATAAAAATGCCACTTCGATTCACTGTGGCGACCCCAGAAGGGAAAAAGCCAAAAGAACTCATCATCACAATACCATAGGCCTTTAGACTTATACTTCCTTTAATTGTCATCACACAGACACATACAATTAATCTGGCAATGAAATGTCATAGATTGGCAACTGATAACACAAAATAAATATGGAGAATACAGAAGTGCACAATTACTGAAGTAAATCCAAAGCCATGAGTGGCTGCACTGCGAACGTGACAACACACACAGTCAATATAAATAAAAAATAAATAAGATGGATAGTGCAATATTGCACAGCAATGTAGACAGTACTGAAAACTGTGTAAATATTATATATCAATGTAAACAGTACTATAAACAGTGAAAATACTACACATCAATGTAAACAGTACTATAAACAGTAATTCAGTGTAAACAGTACTATAAACAGTGCAAATATTACACATCAGTGTAAACAGTACTATAAACAATGTAAACATGGCACGTTAAGTCAAGTACAGTTTAATAGTCTGATGGCTCGGGGGGAAAAAGCTGTCACTGAACCTGGCAGTTCTACAGCAGATGCAGCGCAGCCTCCTGCCCGACACCAACAAACAGAACAGTCCATGATGAGGGTGGGTGGGGTCAGAGTGTATTTCGTGAGCTCTGGCCAAGCACCGTTTATGTGCAATGTCCTGGATGGGGGGGAGAGGTGTCCCGATGATTTCCTCTGCAGCCCTCACCACTCTCCTCAGAGGCTTCCAGCCGAGGCCTTACAGCTCCCGGACCAGATGGAGATGCAGAAGGTCTTCAGACCTTCGATGGTGCCTCTGTAGAAGGTAGTTAAGATGGGAGGGGGGGAGGGATGCCTTTCTCATCCACCGCAGGAAGTGTAGGCGCTGCTGGGCCTTCTTCACCAAAGAGGCCATGTGAAGGGTCCTATCGAGGTTGTCAGTGATGTGCACCCCCAGGAACCTGGTGCTACTGACAACCTCCACCGCAGTGTCATTAATGAAGAGTGGGGGGTGACTGGGCTGAGATCTCTTTAATGTCTTGCGAGCTTATGAGATGTGTGTTGTGGGACTGATGAACATTTTCAAAGTTTGTTTGTGAAGAGAAGCAGTAGGTGTGTATTTGTAGTGGTAGTAGGGTTGAGGATGTGTATTATCATCCTACTTTCTGCTGTTAAATCCACGTGTCTAAATTTGATTAGTTTCTCACATGCTTATGCCTATATATAATCTGCATATGTGTCTGTTTTTCTCAACTGAGATACTAGATCAAAATATTAAATCAATTTATGTGTTATGACACATAAATTCAAGGTAAAGGAGAGTACGCATCAAGGATCAGCCCTGAGGTCCTACTTGTTTTGCATGATGATTTTTGCAGATGACGTTGTAACCTGTGGTGGGAGCAGGTGGAGAAAAGTCTACAGAAGTGGAGGTACACACTGCAAAGAACAGTGACGAAAGTCAGCCACAGCACGACAGACAGAAATAATTCAAAAAGTGAAAGTAAAGTTTTTGGCTTTTTATGGAAGCAGACACTTTTTTATGAAATGTTAATTGCAGACATACAAGGTAGAATCAAATTATTTTACGTAAAGCTGTAGAACTCTTGCCCCTTGCAGAAAATAAAAATGATTTTCTGGCTGCCACGACGTTACTGTTCCACACAACTACTATTTCGATGTACTTAACCTGTTTTGCACATTTCACGCCAGTCAGACCGTGTTCTGACATTTCCTCTCCAGCAGGTGGCTGTGAACGCATCACCCTACTACACAAAAACAGCGTAGAAGAAGAAGCGGCTCCGACACAAGCTGATTAGTGCATCCAGCACACACAGGTGGCGGTAGGTGGTGTATGACTGAGGACCGGTAAACCAGAAAAAAAACATGAAGAACGAAGGTATAGAGGGCACGGAGAGGTTCCTGAGCCCGGGTAAAGGCCGCGGCCTGCGGGCTGTGCGGCACTTCTCCGTCGGGGAGCTGGTTTTCGCCTGCCCTGCCTACTCCTACGTGTTGACAGTGAATGAGAGAGGAGCACACTGTGAGCACTGCTTCACCAGGTAACGCACACTCACACACACACACGAACAACAACAACATACACACACATCAGCATACGGTAGCTGCTCACATAAACAACACCTCCTTGATAACAACTCGCCTCCAGTTGCTAGCTTTTATTGAACTCTTGAAGTGAGTTGAAACATGTCCAGTCCGGCGCTGGCTAACCTCACTACTTTGCTAGGTTAGCATTAAAACCTCTGGACACTTCACGAGCTGAAGTGGGTCAGTGTAGCGGAACAGCTCACCAGACTCACACTGCAGCATCTGTTTGTATCAGTGCAGACGCAGTACAGCATTTAATGGAAACATACATGATCGGTTACCTCACTGGGTACTTATAATCAAACATTTACAAATGCAACCTTTCCCTTTGTCATACCCATGCCACCCGTCAGTGCAGATAACTGTAATTATATTAGTTAAATGTACACAAAACCGATTTTAACTTGCCTTGTTTCGTCTTGGAGGGATAATAACAGTCTCGTACACGTATTTTATGATATGTTGGTCCACAACAGGGGGATAAATACAAGTGCATGTTTCAATCTGTGTTTATTTTCCTTTTAGTTCAGGTACTGCTTTCCTGGGTCTAAAATGAGCTGTCAAGCCATGCTTACATCATTAAATGAGACTGAATGAATCAGAACAAGGCTCTAAATTGACATCACCGTACGATAAGAAGATAGCTGCTATTTGCAAAGTGAAAGAACCTTTAAATCTTACCTAAATGCTTAACAGTGTAGGAGACTAATGACCTGTTAAATTTTAAGTACCTTTTATGGGATGACTGTCCAGTGTGGGTCCTTGGGCAAGACACTTCACGCTGCTACCTACAACTGTAGCCTCAATGTCTTCTTGTGCTGGTCCCAAGCCTGGATAAATACAAGGGTTGTGTCAGGAAGGGCATCCGACGTAAAAAGTTCTGCCAAATCAAATATGTGAATGGGATTCGCTGTGGCCACCCTGCAAGGGAAAAAGTAATATGTTTTAAGTAAAACATGCCAAAGAAGGTCAAACGTCACAGTTCCCTCTAAACGGAGTAGATATCAGTTTCCATTTCTTACAAAAAGTGGTTGACTGACATGTTTTTTTGTGTGTCTTCCTGTGTCCCATAAAAAACTGGAAACCTTTCACTGCGCAGATTAAGAGGGGGAGGTATCAACCAGGGTAGTCAGTGTCATAATCCGTCTTGTTTTTGTGTTGAACTGTGTGCTATGACCTGTTCTGACGACAGCTTACTAGTGTTCTTCAACACCACTTTACTCTGACTCCAAGGATTCTTTTTCAAAATGCATTGACTTGTTTTTCTCTGTGAATTGGCAGCGACATGTTTTGTTTTCTCCCACTTAACTTCATTTGCTTTGAGTTGAATTAACTCTCTCTCACATACACATGTCCGGCCATTGAGTTTTACAGAGCAGTTAAAAGGTTAAGGTGCTAAATATAGGTCTCCATGAGAGGGGGAGCCAAGATATGAGAAGGGCAGGGATCCATGTGTTCATCCAAGGGGTGATTGTGTGTACATTTGTTCCTATACAATCAGAAACTCCAAGTGACTTTGTGTCACTTCCTAGTCCATCAAACATTTTTGACAATCACCTTTCATGGGGTTGTGACTTAAATTGATTAACATTGCTGATTTAACTGTTGTCTGCATATTTATAAAATGGTGGTCAAGCACAGATCATTGTTTCCCAAAATTCAAGAGAATTTCCTCAATACATTTACTGTCAAAGAGGATCAAAGAAATTAGAAACCAATGGAATCAGAGAATTGTGACTGTTCCTCAATGATGGCCAATCTATTATTGATGTAGTTGTGATTTAGACTGACCTAAATGGTTGACAACTAAACATAAGCTTTAATCTTTTATATTATTTATATTATCTTTGATATTATGTGAATATCGTGGCAAGGGTTTCTTCTGTCGTCATCTGTATTTATAGAAAAAGGTTGGACGTTTCGCTTCTATCTCAAAAGCTTCGTCAGCAGGAGGACACCTCTGAAGTCTTGGTGAAGACTTCTGGATGTGTTCTGAGCTAAGTTGCTGA
>JAPTHA010000018.1:33050903-33063861 GCA_029814585.1 Gymnapogon annona | reverse complement strand
ATCATGTTTAAATAAAGATGTCCATTGTATTTATTTCTGAGGACAATTCATTTTAGGCATGTTTATGAAACGTTTTATTTTCCTTTTTGTCACAGATTTATCCACTAACATGGTTCGTCTTTGTGTCATTACAGGAGAGAAGACCTGTTTAAATGTGGTAAATGTAAGCAGGCGTATTACTGCAATGTCGATTGTCAGGTAAGAGGTTTTCATCCATTTAGGTCCTACTCCTGCTTCAGTATTTTCACATTCAAATACTCAATATTCAAATAAAGGCTGAAAAATCCCAATGCCATGTTTAAATGTGCACCTAAACACTTTCTAAGTCAAATCAGTAATTTGGAGGAACATCTAGCAGGATTGCTCCATGGACTCCTCGCTGAGAAGTCATCCGGAGGAGCTTCTATAGTATTCATAGACACTCACAAAGAGTAAGCTCGCACTGCTATTGCTATGACGATGTAGCCTGTCCACCCTCTGCCTCTTGTCTAGTTTTAGTTCAGTAAAACAAACACATGCACTACAGGAAAGCTGAAGAATTTTTTTGTTTGAGGGGATAAAAAGAGAAATTTTAACTTCTTCCTCTTTTTGTTCATCACTCATTTGCATGTTTATCTTATTAATGGGATTATTTGATACAGTAACTGTGATTTGTTTCCTCCTCCTTGTTTGTGTGAGCAGAGAGGTGATTGGTCCATGCATAAACCAGAGTGTTTAGCCATGTGTGCCTACGGGGAGAACTGGTGTCCATCAGAGACTGTCAGACTGGTGGCCAGAATCATTATGAAACAGGTGAGAGAAATATAGAAATGACATATCACATTGTATACAGGAATGTTATGCTTGAAGTGATTTGTTGCAGAATGTAAAAAATCTGAGTGTGCATTGTGAACTCTATTGTTGTGGATCATAAAAACGACAATGAAAACCAAAGCAATTTAATGTAATGGGATGAAGTTCATAGCTCACAGCCTTTGTGTAACAGAGTGAGTAAGCAACAGTCGTATTAGTTGCATCTAATGTGGATCAGTTGTCAGTTTAGAGGAAAAGAATGAACAGTTAACTGGAAACTCAATCATTCAAGATAAATGTGAGAGCCTGATAAGTTATATGTGACCAACCAGCAATTACTTCAGTGATATTTGCACGTTTACATGATTCCTGTAACTGCTGTTGTGTCTTGGATGTTCATTTAAGTCAAACATGTCACAAAACCAAACAATTATAGACTGGTTTGGTTTTACATCAATGCTTAAAGTGTACAGAAGCTATATACTCTCTGATATAGGTGCAATAAACTGTTGTTGTAGGCCAATTTACACTTTGTCCTCTGTTGTATTTCAGAAAGTCACAACAGAGCGCACTCCTTCAGAAAGGCTCCTTCTGCTCAGAGAGTTTGAAGCCCGTAAGTAGGTGCATGAAATCATGAGCTTGTATGTTTAGTTACATATGTGTGTCCTTTTAGTTACAGTAAGTGTGTGTGTGTGTGTGTGTGTGTCTGTGTGACTGATCGTCTGTGTCGCTGCAGTTTTAACTGTGTGTCTATTAATAGCGTTTGCTGTAGGCTCCAGTCCTGGTTCTGTCTCTTTCATTCACTCCAACTCAGCAGAGCAGAGGGACTTAAATCCCGAGCGTCTGGGTGCTTTAATTTCATTTGAAAAATGACTGTCTCAGTGCCCTTTAGCAAGGCACTCATCACTCTTTGGAAGACTATGACTTTGTTGAGCTGTTTGTAGTAGTCCTTTTGCTTTCTAGATGTAACAGTTTAATGTTGTGTTGTAACTTTACTTCTTTTGTTGTTTTCCCAGTGTTCATGTTAAATTCTACACCTACACCACCTACTCTCAACACAAAGTATTTAAGTATAGATTCAGAAATGTTGAATATATATATATGGTTGATGTGGGGCTCTACTGATGTGGTTGTGTGATCATAGGCTTTGATGTTAACTGATTAAATTATCTGCATTTTCACATATTACACTATTTTATAATATTTGTAACACAGAACATTCACACAATACTCATACACAAGTAAGCACAAGTAATCTTATTTTCATGTGCCATGAGAAATAATAATCACAAAATGACGAGATTAACTAGGAGTGTAGTCATCAAAGTTTATCTGCTAAAATGATTGAAAAATGTGGAGGAGATTTTTCTTCCTGATTTAGTTCAGATTAAATCACTCATTATTTTAAGTGCTGCGTTATTGTTGCAGGAAACATTCATTTTCATTTTTACCTACTCCGGTGCATTATAGCTTAAATTAACTAAGCCAGTTGTTCTAACCCAATTAAACTTTGTAAGTGGACAAAAGAATGTGTTTTCCAAGGCACTCACCCATTAAACATGACAATGATCCACATCAGTGTCCACAAATTGTTTTCCCTGCTATGCTTCATTCGGTATTAATAATAGTCTGAGCTGTTGTTGTTGGCAGAGATTGTCATCAGAGGATTGTCACAGAATTACCATTCACACCTGTCCCTCATGCACGTAAAGCAAATCTGAGACCAGCTGTTGCCACCTGTGTGTGTAACTGATTGACAGTAACATGTGTTCTCCAGCAGTGATCTATTCTACATATGGTATAATGACAACAAAATACATACTGGTAAAAAAAAATGTATATCATCCCTTACTTATCCTTTAACTCTTGTCATTGTTTATTACCAGTAAATCATAAAGAGTGGCATTGTCTTGCCACTGTGGTTTTTAGTTATTACAAATTGGAGCACTGTCTCAAAGATTTTCTCTATTCTTTTTCACCCCCTTATCTATTTTCTCCTCTCTCCTTTCCAGATTTAGATAAAATGGACAGTGAGAAAGATGAGATGAACCAGGCAGATCTTGCAGCGCTGCATCACTTTTACTCCAAACACATCAGTAACATCCCAGATGAACAGTCTCTGACTGAGCTATTTGCACAGGTAACACAAAAAATATTTATCACAACGAGGCTCTGTGGTTAAATGTTGTTAAAATCCAAAGGACATGCACATCGGTGACACTTCAATCATTCGATTTTTATTTTATTTTATTTTTTTTTTACATTTTCATTATACTCTTCTGCAAAACTGTGGAAGCAGCTCCATGGGCATGGACTTCTGTGGGCGATTTCCTTAAAGGACTGGTTTTAAGGCTTCACTGAAATCCAGTTTGCCAACTGAAAACCTGTCCCCGTCTGAGCATGTGATTACTGTGATTGACTGTAATTGAGAAACATAGCAATGTTAAAGCACTTAAACTTTTGCCATGTATGACCATGTAGTGAATTTAAGATTTTTTGGGGGCTCAAGTTTAACTTAGTAAATAGATTCATTAAAAAAAAAACTACTAAACCAACTCTTCACAAAAATTACAAAGAAAGCGTGTGGTTTAGCTGAATGAAGACACCAGACAAACTTGGAGCAATACAGTGCAGTAGCTGACATAGATATACAAAAGAAGAAGATACAAAAGAAGAGAGTCTTTTGTATTTTGTCTTTTGTAGTATATGAGAGTGATTCAGGATCCTGGTTTGGGTGTATGTGTGTGTTTGGTACATGAGTTTTGGTTGAGACGCAGACAGGTGTTGACCTTTCTTACATTGCAGAAGGGCATCCGGTGTCACAACTTAGCCAATGTGTAAATACCAGGTGTCATGTGCGCTGTGTGTCTACATGCACACAGGTTAAGGTTATTGTCTAATACACAGGAGCACACGTTGAGTTGAAACCAACATCTGTACCACAAAGCCCGCTGTGATTTGTTGAGTTCTTCAGTGCGTGAACTTGTTTCTTTTGATCTTCCTGTTGGGGCTGTTGTCGTTTTTTCTTCCAAAGTTGAATGGATGAAACGGCTTCTTTGGCTTCTCATCACGTCTTTCAAAATTTCCACGACCAGATGTCCTCCTCATATTGGGTGTGGTGTTATACAACAAGACACATTTTATTGTCACCTTAGTCACCCCTGCTGTTCTCATTCTGTGTGTTTATTTGCCTTCCCCTCATTCTTGATTTGTCTCCTTTACTCTTGTTCAGGTTAACTGTAATGGCTTTACCATAGAGGATGAAGAGCTCTCTCATCTGGGATCAGCTGTTTTTCCTGAGTAAGTGGATAACACATCATAATATTTGGTTCTGTTTTTTTGCATCCACGTTCAATGCACCATTTGAGCAACGTCCTTTACACCTTTTCCCTGTTTATACCAGAACATGAACATTATTGACCTACTAAATGTGATGCTGTGTTTCATGTTTGATTTAATTCGTCTGCCTCCTTTTACTTTTATAATTCTCCTCTTTCCTCCATATAGTGTAGCGTTGATGAATCACAGCTGTAATCCTAATGTCATAGTGACTTATAAAGGCACCGTAGCTGAAGTCAGAGCTGTTCAGGAAATAAACCCTGGAGAGGAGGTAAACACCAAGCAGCATGTAACACCTCTACTCTCAGCAACTAAATACAAACAATTATGAATGTGTTGTTATTATTATTGTTATAATTGTAATACATTATTATTGTTATAAATGTGTTAATAGTCGTATTGTGGTTAATGTACTCTATCTCTTATGTCTCACACCCTCCCTGTTTCTTCCTGTGTAGATTTGTGACAGTTACATAGACCTGCTCTATCCAACAGAAGACCGGAAAGAGAGGTTGTTGGATTCCTATTTCTTTACATGCCACTGTACTGAGTGCACCACCAAGTCTAAGGTACTGCTGACACGTACACTTACACCGCATGCACTTTCTGTTTTGAAAAATAGATTATATTGATTAAGGGTTTCAGGCTAGATCTTTCCCATTAGCATCTACGTGGTTGTGTAACAGAGAAATGCAGCAGGTTCATTGTACTGTTTGAACAAAATCGGTGTTAAATTTCTCAGAGACATGGAGAGCTGTTGTGTGCCAGTTCTTTACCTCATACTCTTATATTTAACCATAAATGCCCAGGAATTCTTTCTTTCTAACCTATTTGGATGCAAAGTTTTAGACTTGCAGCAACAGATGTCCATCAGCTTTGCAAACATCTTTCAGTTGTATGTTTGGAAACACTGCACATTTTTTGGCATAATTTTTCCTTTGTCTGAGATTTTCCTGGCGCTGCTTCAGGCAGATGTGTTATAATAATTACCAGGTGTGAGGAGTTCCCAGTGTGCAATTCACTGAAACTATAAATCAAATATTACTATCCATACTGTCATGTGAAAAAATGTAAGTTGTCACTACACACCTACTTCCTAACACCAAAAGCTGTGTACTGCAATATGTAGACATGAAGAATGTTAATCCACAGCTGTTTTGTATAAAAGGCTCTGTGGTGCTATGGTGTTTTTTAGGTTACATACAATATTTTTTTTTTATATGTTTTTCTGTCCTCTTGTGCTATTTCTTTCTGTCTGTGTCTAGGACAAAGCCAAGATGGAGATTCGAAAGCTGAGCTCTCCACCTGAGACGGGAGAAATTCAATCCATGGTCCGTTACGCAAAGAATGTTATCGAGGAGTTCAGAAGGGCTAAACACTACAAGAATATCCTTCTCGTGTTATTACAACCGTCTCTTTCCTCCCTTCTCATTGTGTGTGACCTTGTGTTTTGTTTCTCAGTTTGTCTTCTGTGTTATTCACTAACAGCCTGTTGGCCTCCTCTTCTGCCTCTACTCAGTTGTGTTTTCCTTGACTCCCTGGCACCTCCCAGTGAGCTGCTGGAGATGTGTGAGCTCAGCCAGGAGAAGATGGGGGCTATATTTGCAGACACCAACGTCTACATGCTGCACATGATGTATCAGGCCATGGGTGTGTGTCTCTACATGCAGGACTGGGACGGAGCGATGAGCTACGGGGAGAAAATCATTCAGCCATATAGGTAACACAGCTTCAGCCCAGATCTATAGGCTTAAACATCGGTGCTCTCACTGTAGACTCCTCATCTGATAGCTGCTGCAGATACCAGTGTTACTTTCGTTGATGTATTTTGGTTTTCCTTTTATGCATCCCCTCTTTAAATATTTTAAATGAATATTTCTTTTTTAAGTAGTCACCACTTTCAAGTCTTTCACTCATTGATCACATCATCTTTCGGGAAAAACATTTATTATAGCAACACATTTGTTGATATTGACTTCCTATCTTGAAAAACGACTTGAATGACTCACAACATGTACATGCACCCAAATGTGACAATAACGTAAGTATGAAAACCGTCAGTTAAACAGAAAAATTTTTTTTATTAAGTCCTGGGTGAGATTTGTCTCCAGGGACATCTGGGATGTGCTAATAAGATTCACTATTAGGAAACTATTTTGACATGCTTCATTCAGTGTGGATATGCGATATCAATTTAGTGTATGATTTTATGGGGAAAAAATGACTGACAACTGCATTTTATTAATTTGAACATAATCACAGATTAGCCAGTCTGTAATATTGGAATAGTTGCAGAAGTCTGAAGAAGTTTAAGTGCAGAGATACTGTTAAAATCCATCTTTAACATATAGTATTTTTACATAAAATGTTGTCATATCTCATTTCCTCCAATATCTGCATATACAAGTACCAATTCTATTCTTTCCACAGTGTACACTACCCAGCCTACTCTTTGAATGTGGCATCTATGTATCTCAAAGTGGGCCGTCTGTATTTGGGGCTGGAGAGGAAAATGCAAGGAGTTAAGGCTCTGAAGAAGGTATGTATTCAAACATCCGGTCAAATATTAAAGTGGTATGAGATTGATATGTTACTGATGAACTGAAGGGCTTTTGGGCACGAAAGGCAGGACTAACAGAATATACGTTATTCAGAAAACTTGACTTTGGTAAAGATAAAACACCTTAATAAATAAAATGACTAGTTTGAACACCCTTTTCTGTCTACAGGCACTGGCCATCATGGAGGTGGTCCATGGCAAAGATCACCATTATGTTGCAGAGGTCAAGCGTGAAATTGAGGATCAGAAGTAAAGGGGACAGGGAATAAAAATTAGAGGGGTTCTGGAACAACCCACAATGAAAACAACAGCAGCAACAACAACAAAAAATACACCTGACGCACAACTGCATGGCATGCATCTCATACCTCTCTGTTTTTAACTTACCCCGCCCACTCTGTTTTCCTGCCTCTTCTCTGACTGGATTTATTTCAATTTAAGATGACATTCTGTCCTACACCTCTCGTCCACATCCTGTAAGACCTGGATTTAAAGGCAGGCAACCCAGTGTTAAAAGGTTTGAAATGGAAAAAAACAAACAACATATTTATATCCAAAGAGGCTGCTTTTCTTCCATACGGTGTCATCATCATAGTTGGTTTATATTGTTCAAATTTCATTTACAAAATGGCGATTTCTGCATCTCTTTACCAACAACGGTAACTCCAGAAGGATCACATCTGAGTCCAAAAACAGATAAAGTTTCCGCCTTCGGGAAGAAACAGCTTTCATGGGACAGATTTTTGAGACCATTTTTTGATTCCGAGCCGACTTTTCATCCAGTTTTTGCTTCTATTTGTGAGTCTGTGGTTTTAACGGGACCCACTGACAGGCTGTGTTACTTTTCACTGGCGGCATTTTTTGCTGGAAGGCCTTACTCCAATGCGGTTGTTTTAAATCTCTACAGAAACTGCTGAGAAGGGGGTGGCATTACAACTTTTCTTATCCAGTGCATTTTAATTCTGTTACTCAGTGTCTGGCTTTACTGATTCATTCTTGTTTAAACTGTGAAAAAAAGATGACTGACGATGCATCAGGTACTCTGTAGCAACTTAGCAGAGAGTGCAAAGAGCAAATTCCACAATTAATAAGCAGTGTTTTGATTGGCTTGTCTTACCATACTTTGTGCTTGTTTAACAGAAAAAAATAGAAAAAGTGTTGCATGTTTTATTGTGTTTTACTGTAGAACATTTGACCAAAGCGGCCACGGGTTAATTAATAAGGAACAAGCTGTAATTCTTCATTTACAATTTAACCTTATACACGGGTGCTGAGCTGAGACCAGTTTGCCTGTTAAGTTGAAGAGTTGTGTAAAGATCTGACTATTAACCATCAGTCAGAGCCCCTCTGCTCTCAGGAAACTAAAAAAAAACATGAAAGGCAGTCCTGTAGCTTTTGTTGCCTTTGTCAAGAATACAATAATGTCCTTTTTTATTATATTTTCAGACACTAGTGCAGATTGTCGTCGCACTGGGAGTGGATTACGAGTCACCTTATTGGCACAGATTCATTGATGGTGTGATGAGCAGAAAAGGCCTTAAATCTGTATTAAACAGATCAAAAATGGGGTGTAACTATTCTTAACATACTCTTGAATAATTTGCAACTAAAAAGAATGATCAAATCATGAAGAATTTCTTAAGGAGGTACAGTAAATGCATCTCCCTTTATTGCTTTAAGTGTGATGTAAATTTGCACCTTGTAAACTACAGTATGTAGAATATATGAAGACCAGGGTCGACAATAACTATTCACATTTGACAGATTATTTACTTTAGTGACAGTTGAAAGTAAATACTTGAGTAAGTGCTGCTCTGATAGGTTTTTAAAAAAAATATTGACAAAACAAAGATCATACTATGAAATGTTTCTTTATGTCAGAGTTGGGAAATACTATTTGTGCTTTTCTAAAACCAGGTCAAACCATTACCAAATTAAAGGCAACTCAACCTTCTTTTTAGAGCTGTTAGAAATGTGACTGGCCTAAAAAAAAACATAATCATCACTAGATAGACCTGGTTTGTTTGAAAGGTTCTTGTTTTGCAGAATTTTGTGACAAAATGATGTCAATCACTGGCTTGGGTCAATGGATGGTCAGCCTGCCTACATTAATGTCATTGTTTATTTTCATTGAAATGTTTGTAGCTTCTCTGTGGTGTTTAATGTAGATCAAATGATATACACCACATGGACGTGGAGTGTAAGTGTTCAGTAGCCCACTGTCATGAGTTGCCTCAAGAGTTGGTAATATTCTGTAGCAACACCTGAAAGGTGACTTCTTTCCTCACCTGCAAAAATGCATCTAGTAGGTGCCTGCCTTACAGCTTTCAATAGGCTATCCAAAAACAAATCTACAACACATTTCTATGCTTTTATAAGGAAATGAATCATGAAAAGATGGCTTTGTAGACAGACTTCCAAAACCTGATTCAAACACTTCATTTCTGATCAGGAAGAAGTTAATTCTTTATTTCTTTTTCTCTTTTTTTGATGTATGTGATAAAGCCTGTGGAACAACAACTGTTTTCTTGCTGCATGAATAAATCCCGATGAAGGGTATTGGAAAGGCTTTCTACATGATGTTTTCTGCTTTTTGTAACCACCTGTTCTGTTATCAATTACCCGGCATGAATGTTAATTTGATGGAATGCATAAAATAAATCTGAGCCACTGATTCTTTCTGTAATATATTCATGAAAGTCAATAAATGATAGAATGGCACTTTGAACATGTGCAGCTAACACAGTGTGAATTCAGCTTCAATTGCTTAACAGGTTCAAGTCTGTATTCTGCCCTGAAACTGAGGACAACGAGTGACGCCACCCACCCTGACACGTGATTCGGTCACCATTCAATATTTTTATTAGTCATAAGGAAGCCACCATACAAGGGCCAAAAATTTGGAGTAGCCTACTTTTTTTTTAAGGAACTATCTGCCGCAGATTAAACATTTCAATGTCTAGTTATACATTGAAACCAGAACTTCAGAAGGTCTGGTTTCAATGTATATGATAATTAAATTACAAATATCCTTCATGTTCATTTATATACTTGATTATTAAAACCACCACACAAAAAAGAACCTGTAAAGTGAATGTGTTGTAGTGAGCAGACAGTACCGAAGTAGACGTAGTAGCTCTGAGACAAACATTCTTTTTTAATTAAACCCATTCTCGTAGAAATTTTCAGAATCTCATTTTTTTTTTATTTTACCAAAGTCTGTATTTTAGAACAACCAGCATTTTAAAAATATGATCTCTTTTATTAATGACTCAAGCTTGATACTACTATTATTCTAAAGGAAGTTTACTTGTAGACCAGTATAAGTGAGTTTACAATCGCAACTTAAATGTTCTACATCCGTTAACCTTAAATAATTTGATCATGTAATATTTTAAGATACATACATTTATCAGTAAGTTTCTGTTGAAAATGTTGTATTTGAAACTGATACATTTACGTAAGTATTCTGTTTAACTGCAAATGTACTTTATCTTTCTTCCATGTACAATTTCAGACAGTTTGTGCAGTCATGCATGTTTTAGAATTTATAATTATAATATGAATTCAAACTCATACTAACGTTATAACTAAACAGGACGATATCTATACACTTTGGGTTTCCATAATTCTAAAATTTTCTACTTTTTGTGTAAAGAAGGATGTCTTTGTCACACGTGCGCCAACTCCAACTGCTCCCACCCACACAGTGTCGCTAGTGAGATATGAGCGTGACGGCTCTACGCTAAAAAAACTTTAACCGATCATATGCGTCACATGACTGACGTTATAAATATTAACCAATCAGATGAGGTTTTGTATTGAATTTGGATTTCCGCTTGTGGTATTTGAATTTTCAACGGGAACCCAAACAGCTCGCGAGTCCAGTAGAGAAGTGTCGCGCCCAAAGTAAGTGCATCTCTCTTTAGTCGTAATTATACTTTAAGTAAGGTGTAAAATGTGGCATTGCACATTCACGAACACGTATTATAATTTTAACGCGCGGAACTGTTGAAATTAGCTTAAAATTAAAATTGCCCTCATTTCTTCATCCAGATTTTTCGCTTCAGTTTCGTTAGCGTTACACTGATGTTATGTGCCGTTTTGACCTGTTAACTTTAAAGATGTACGAACCTTAACGGTCTATCTTACATACGCTTTTGTGTTTATACAACAAATGCTAATTAAAACAACTTGGTAACATTAGATATAGCGGACTAGTCGCTATGTTTAAGTAATATTTGGTCATTCCACAATACCCCACGTTTGTAAATATGCATGCTAAGCTAGCTGGTTCAATAAACAATTTAATCTCATCTTTAAGATAAGATTAAATGCTTCAACAGATTCTTTATAACCACCGAACTGATTATTATCGATGTTACTTAAGGTTATGTGTTGTTCTCGACTGGTAGTTGTGTCGATTTATCTATAAGATCGAATATATGGTGTTGATAAGACTGCTTACTGATACACTTCTGTGTGGTACTTTAGTTTTATTAAAACGTATTTTCTTTCGATCACTGTATATACACATTGTAAAGTGATACTCGATTTCTCCTTTCAGTTAATTTGCCACATACTTAAACTCTTTATTTGGTAAGGCTTTAAACCATGAGCTGGGCTTTGGAGGAGTGGAAGGATGGACTTCCAGGGAAAGCCCTGCAGAAGATCCAAGAGATGGAAGTCCAGCTGGACAAATTGAAGAAGGAACGGACCCAGAAGCAGTTTCAGCTGGACTCCTTAGAAGCTGCTTTACAGAAACAGAAACAAAAGGTTTGTATTTCTGTTAGATGAATGAATGGGTTGAACAGTTAATGTTTTATAATTGAATGCTCTCAGCCATTCACGCCTTGGTGTATCTAAGTGTTGTGTGTGATCAGCTGATCTGGCCAGAACTTCCTGAATATCTTCATTTTAGATATTTATGCAAAAATTCAATGGTAAAATTGCTGTCAGAAATTATTTTGCCGCGTACCACTTTGAAAATTAAACCTCAGAACTACTTAAATCTTGCGAAGAAAGGGGTAAAACTAATGAATGTGTTCTTATCATTTTCCCTTTCTTAGGTGGATAGTGACCGTAATGAGATCTCTGGTTTGAAAAGAGAAAACCAGTCCTTAGTAGAATCATGTGACTCTTTGGAGAAAGCTCGTCAAAAGGTTGTCCATGACCTCGGAGTCAAAGAGCAGCAGGTCAGTTTACTGTTCTGAGAAAATAACTTTTTTTTTTTTTTCATTCTAAGCGAAAATTCTTAGTGCTATGCTTATTAAATGATTAGAATTATAACGTTTTTAACTTCTGTTCCTGAACATAGGTTAGTTACTTGGAGGGTCAGCTAAACTCATGCAGGAAAACCATAGAACGACTGGAGCAGGAGCTTAAGAAGTAAGTTTAATTATTTGTCTGCTTGTAAAAGGATGTATTTGATGGAATACTTTCTAAAATATTGAATGTTTTCCTTTTTAAAGCAAAGGCATGGATATAGGACCACACAAATCCCCAAAAGATGATCCCTTCTTTGTCTTCCCATCTTCTCAGGTACAAAAATGAACTGGATCGTTCTGCAGGTGCTTCTTCCCTGTCCTCTTCCTGCTCTGATCTTCAGACTGCCACCACTCCACAGAAAGGTTTTGCTACACCAGCCCCAATCCAGGCCTACAGACATCAGGGTATTTCGACCTGTTTTTAATCCTGAATATTTAGATTGTGTATATCAAGATAATATAAGTGGTTGTCTGGTTGATATTTTCCACCTGTTTCTTATATATTGTATGCACCTAAGGTACCCATGTCTATACATGAGCACGTGTATCTGAATCTGTATGAATGTGATGCTTTAATAACTGTTGTTCTCTTATTTTACACAGATAACAAACTTGAGGAACTGCAGGAGAAATATAGCCAGGAGGTAGAAGAAAGAAAGAGGCTTGAGACTGAACTCAAAGTCCTTCAGGTCAAAGTAAGTACCTGTTATCATGGATATTTTCTGTTTAATTTGTAATTCCTTGATTTGAAATTTGAATTTGAAACCCTCTTGAGGGTCCACGGGGTTACATTCAGACTGGACCCTGAAGTCTGTCTACTAGGGAATTTAACTCAACTCAAACTATCTAAGTGGGCTAAGAAACTGACCAAAATCCTGCTTATAGTCGCCAAGAAATGTACAGTATAGTTAGAAAATGGAAGCAAGACGCCCCCCTTCCAATCAAGATGTGGTTGGAAGAAGTCAACAGTTGTGTGCCCCTGGAGAAAATAACCTACTGG
>JAPTHA010000018.1:33031191-33047288 GCA_029814585.1 Gymnapogon annona | reverse complement strand
TAATTGCTGAAATGAATCCAAAGCCATGAGTGGCTGCAGTGTAGATGTAACAACACACACAGTCAATATTAATAAGAAGTAAATAAGATGGTGAATGTAGCAATGTAAACAGTACTTTAAACAGTGAGAATACTGCACGAGTGTAAACAGTACTATAAACAGTGAAAACACTATATATCAGTGTAGATTATAGTGTTTTCACTGTTTATAGTACTGTTTACACTGTAGACAGTACTATAAACCGTTAAAGTACCACATATTAATGTAAAACAGTATTATAAACAATGAAAATGCTGTACACCAATGTACAGTACTATAAACAGTGCAAATGCTATTTATCAGTGTAGACGGTAGCCAGTACTATAAACAGTTAAAGTACTGTGGTACTTTCAATGCAAACGGTACACACCCATTACATTCGTACCCACAATAAATACAGTAATTAAAAAACATACTCGTACCATACATAAAATGCATATACAATAAAAGCCTAAAAACAAAGGAGGTAAGAGTTCCACAGCCACATAAACCTAACACATCTGATCCTCCATCGGGTTCTGCTGTTTGTATTAAACTTAAAAATATAAGGTTTGTGTCAAACAACTTGTTATAATGGAGGAAACCAAGTCAACTGACATTCTTCTCTCACTCCCTTGTGTCTTTTTCTTAGGAGGTGCAGAGAGAGAAGAACAGTGTAACTGTCCAGTTGGACCAGAGCAGCAGACGCCTGAGTCAGTTGGAGGATGAGAAGAAGAACTCAGACCAGAGTCTTAAACGCATCCAAGGGCTATTAGATGACCTCAAAGGTAACTTGTAGCCTAGCAAATATTTTGGTAACATTTCAAGTTTTTTTTCCATTTATAGTTTTACTAGTATTATATTAGAACCAGCTCAGGAATAATCTTTTTCTCGTTTTATCCTTTCAGTGAAATCAGAGTCTCAGTCTGAGGAGTTGAAGAGGCTTCACACTAAACTAGAACAGCAGACTCAGTCCTCATCTCGGGAGCAGGAAAACTTGAAAAAGACACTTTCTGAAGCAGAGACCAAAAATGACAAGTGAGTGTGTTACTATTGAGAAAAGAGGAATGTTTCTTCAATGTTCATATATGTTTGATCTTTTAAGTATTTTCACTCTGCAGATTGCAGAATGAACTGCAGAAACAGAAGCAGCAGACAGAGCAGCTGACTAACAGGGTGAGCGTCTTAGAGAGGGAAAGCCAAGAGCTGAAATCTAGTCTCAGTACCAGTCAGACTGAGTGCACTGAACTCAAAGGAGAATACCAAGTACTGCTGCAATGGAGAACGGAGAAAGAAGCCCTCATTAACGAAACGGAGTCTGTGCAAAAGGAGCTCACAGATAAAATCAGCAATTTGGAGAAGAGTCTCACCACACTGAACGAAGCGAATGATGAACTCAAGGTAAGGTGGAGTGGATGCCTTGGATGGATTAGGAACACAATACACTGTATTTCCTTTATTTTCTCACGGCTTTGACTCTTCAGTATTGATGCTTTTGAAAATGGTTTGTTGTTTTGTACCCTGTTTTTTAATGTCATTGAAGGGAGGCCTCTTTAACAATATATTAAACACTTTTCTATGTAAAAACCCAAAAGTGTATTTTAATTAAACAAAAGCAGAAGTATTAGTTGAAGCAATCAAAATATAAGGTGGATTAATGATCCATCTTAGTCTTGAATTTGAGATAAAATATTCAATATAATATTTAATCTGTCCTATATTGTTGATCTTTATGATATATTTCTATTTGTCTACTTTGCTGATGTTGCTGTTCTAAAGTAAGGCATGTAACCAACAGTAAATAAATGTCTTGATGTTTCTTTTCTGTATTGCAGATGCAGTTGGTGAATGTAGAAGGAGACAATGCCACTCTCTCTGCTCAAATAGATTCTTTGAAGGGAGAACTCCTCAACAAGAGCACTGAGCTAGAGGAGAAGGAACACCAGTACCAAGAGCTCCAGTCCCTGTTCTCTGAGGCTGGAGAGAAGCACACCAAGGATCTAGAGAATGTTGGCTTGCAAGTGGCACAACTTCAATCTCAGGTCACTAAATCAAACAAAATTTTCCATATATATACAATACATGTACCTTTTTTTTTCCATTTCTAAAGTTGGTACCAGTTTTTACCTCTACTGGCCTTAATTACTGGTTTATTTTTTTGCAAATAAGATATCTTTTAATCCTTTTGGCTGAAGTCCATGTTTATTTATTGTTTGGACTGGATACACCAGCCCATATTTTTGAGGTGTCTGACTGATGGCTACATACATTAATATTGACATAAAAGAATAAAGCGGGTTTGGAAGATGAATGAATGTTGGATAAATTGAAGTTGAACAAATCAGAAAACATGCACCTCGATGTAATAAACTTCTTTTATTGTATAAAAAAATATCTGGCTTAACTTTCAATATTGTTTATTCATTTTGAAAAAATAAAATGCACAAACGGTGACATATTAATAATTTTGATAATTGTCGGAATTTTTAAAAAGATAAACAATCACTTTTAGTAACCATATAGGCTGTTAGTGTACACGTGGAATAATGCAAATCATTGTGATCATTTTATCACTACTTTTATCTAAACAGGTGAAAGATCTTCAGTCACAGCTGCAAAAGGAAGTTAGTCGAGCTGAGCAGGCTGAGAGGACAAACACCCAGCTGCAGGATGAACACCAGGTGACCTGTGACCTGGTCCACTCCAAAGACCAACTCCTAGAGCTGGGCCAAGCTGAGATCAATCAGCTGAGAGAGAGCCTCAGTTTGGCAACTGCACAGCAGGAGCAGCAGAATATGAGGTAGGCTTTTATTAATTTTTCATATCCAACAGCTGTCAGTTATCTTATGCAACTTGGTGTATATATTTTTCTCTTCTGCTTGGATGAGCATTTTTGTTATGTGTATATATACACTGAGAGCTGCTGCAAGACTTTGAATTTCTCCCGTGGGGATGAATAAAATTCTATTCTATAAGGAATTGACTGTCTACAAGTTGTATGAGAATACTACGTACTTCTTTCCGTGGGGAATGTCAGCCTTTAATACAAGTCTTGTCTGGCCTTTTTGTCTGGTTTCTTTTAGGTGGGAAGAGGAGAAAGCTTCCCTGCTGAAGCACTGTGAGGAGAGCGTTTCAGCAAAGGTTGAAGAAACTGAGCAGATTAAGCTGCACTTGGAAGAGGCTCAACAAGAGCTTCTGCAGACCAAAAATCAGGTTTGTTTCCTAGATTAAGTTTTCATACTTCAATTTGCCCATCTGTTATTGATGTACAACAGTCTCAACTGAGAAAATTAACTGCCAGTGCCGTGCCATCCAAAACAAGTCCACAATGTTCAGTTTTTAAATTGTACTTCTGAATGACCAAAAGTATAATGTGTTTGTGTTTCAGGTCAGCTCCCTGGATCAGGTCTTGAAGGTTCAGGAGCAGTTGTCAGCTAAGCTGCAGAAACAAATTAAGATGCTCTCAGACAGTGAGGAAGAAAACAAAAACATGTATGAGAAAAAATCGATTGAAGTTCAGCTGATTCAACAGGAGATGAAAGAGCTGCAGAGTCAGATAGAAGAAACAGAGAAGTATCACAGAGAGGCTAAAGCTGAGATGCTGTCTCTGGAGGAGCAAAAGGCTGAGCTGGAAAAAGCAGCACAAGAGATGAAGAAAGATGCAGAGGTAACATGACGTAACTTTTAGCATTATTTTTTCCAGTTTGAAGAATCCAAATCATTGATTGAAACTAATTGTGTTATTCTGTGTGTTATAAGATTTTCCAAAATACTCAGACTGAGAAGATAAACAGCCTTCTTGTAGAGATATCAACTCTGGAGGAGACTGTTTCTGCAGGGAAAGAGGCAGCAAAGAAATCTGTCATGTTGGAGAGTGAAATCCATGCAGTCACCCTGGCTCATGCTGAACTACAGAAGAATTTTGAGGCTCTTGAACAGAGTCATTCTTCTACTCTTGAAATCAAATCAAACTTGGAGAATAGCCTGCTCGAAAAAAATAACTTGTCTGTGGCTATGCAGAACGAGATCAAAGAACTCACAGAGAAGATGTGCAAGGCGTTTGCAAGTCAAGCTGCAGAGAGAGAAAATTTCCTTAATAACGAGAAGAACCTTAAAGATCAGCTTGAAACAGCAAAGCAAACAGTGACTGCTGCTAAAGCGCAAGTACAGTCCCGTCGAGAGGAGATCAAAACCATGAAGACCACTCTGACTGCTGCTTCAAATGGCTTGAAAGAGAGGGACAACACTATTAAAGAGCTGAAGGAAAAGCTGAGCAAAACAGAAGCTGAACAAACCAAAACCTCTGAGCTCCTGAAGGAGAAGACGATCGCCATGAATAAAATTAAGGTTTATATTGGAATGAATTCCTTTGGAGTTTTCAGAGTACATACGCTTCTTTGAATAATTTTATTTGCTTGACTGTTCAATTGAAGGTGCAGCTGGAGATGCTTCAAATGGATCTGGAGGACAACGAGTCAGCTATGAACTCTTTCGACAACCAGGTGGAAGAGCTGAAGGAAACCATTGAGTCACTGGAAGCCCAGCTGGCTCTTAACAAAACCCAGATGGCTGATATGGAAGTCAGGCTAGAAGAGGGCAAAGCACAGGTAGGACCACTGTTATTGACTTTGACCTGTTTTTAGCAAACAAAAGAAACAAAGTCTTTGACTTAAATCAGAGGTTATACTACAGTATACTATGGATTTAAATCATGTACATTCTAATTCACATAAGAACCTTTAGTCTGGTTATCAGCCAGACAATTATTATTGATCGTAGACAATGCAAACCATAGCAGAATACTCTAATGTACTTCATCTATAATTGTGTGTTTTTAGGTCTCTGTCTTGGAAGCCCGGTTAGAAGAGGTCCAGTCTCAGAATTCTGTGCTGGAGACACAGTATATCACAGCAAGGGAGGAGTTGATGGAGAGGAGCTGTGAAATAACTCGTTTAGAAGAGGATGCTATGAAACGAGACCAACTAGAGAATAGTATAACTGTGTTAGAATCAAAACTTTGTGAGATCACAGAGGAAAATAAAAAGTTAGAGGCAACTCTAAGTCAGTTAATTAAAGACAAAGACCTACTGGTCAAAGAAAAGAGCAGCATTGAGACCAACATGATGGAAGTCAACATGGAGAAGAAACAGCTGAAAGAATGCATAAATAAACTTACTGTGGACAACCAACAACTGCAAACCTGCGTTGACCAGTTAACCACTGAAAGGCAGAACGCGAAGTCGACTGTGGACCGAATGACTATAGAGAAACAAGAAGCTGAGTGTACCCTGAGACAGACCATTGAGCAGAAAGAACAACTAGATGCTGCCCTTGATATAAAAAATCAGGAAAAACTCCAACTTGAGACTAAAATAAGTGAACTAGCATCAGAAAAAAATGACCTGGTGACAAACTTTGATCAAGTCGTTGAGGAAAAGCTTCAACTGGAAATGAGCTGCGAGAAGCTGAGAGAAGAAAATGACAAATTAGAATACAATGTGATGCAGGACACTGAGGACAAGTTGCGCTTACAGGAGACGATAGAGAAGTATAAAAGTGAGTTGTCTTCACTCCAAGAGAAGAACGAGTCCATCCAGCACTCCCTCCTGGACTCAGAACAGGAACACCAGAGGTTGAAAGAGGAGCTCGAAATGAGGGACAAGAGGAATGATGAGGAGAACAGACACAGGTAGGCTTAAACTTAGCACTTTTTAGTTGCCAGTTTCATTGTGTGTTGGCACTTATTGACATTTTTTTATATTATGAAATTACAGGAGCCAACATTTTGAGGCAGAGCAGGAAGAACTCCATCAGAAACTGGCCAGCTTACAGGAAGAGCTGACAGTGTTCAAGCAGCAGTATGATTCATTGTTGGAACAGGTCAGTGAGCAGCACAGAATCATACAGCAGTTCTCTGAACAGAAGGAATCTCAGGACCCAGCAGAAACCTTCAGTCGCACAGAATACGTGCAAACAGAAATGACTGGTGAGTTTTTTTGAACAGGTGAATGTGTTTTGAAGTTTTAATTTCATATGCTGTGGTTAAATTAGCACTTACATCTGCCACACAGAAAGAGAAGGCCCTACTAATACAGAGACTGCACTGGACAGAGCTGTGGATGAAGATGGTTCAAATACTGATGCTCTCCTTGATGCAAGAGGACATTCCCATGAAACAGAAAATGACTTCAGGTATCATAATAATGAATTTTACACTGAGCAGGTATTTTTTCAAAGAAGTTTTATGTTATAACTGAAACTAATGTCCTGCATCCTACATTAGTGAGATGAAGCAGGGCTACGAGGAGCAAATCACTGAGGAAGAAATGATGCACTTGGAAGAGAAGGATGCATCTGCTGCTGATGTAAATGAAATGGAGAGTAATGCCGACGGGAAGCAGCAAACTGACCATGAACAGGTAGAAAACAAATAAATCAGTAACATTAAGCTTTTGTTATAACTGTTAAAGTATAACCTGATGTTTTACATTTGTGGTATTGTATTTATACCTTAATTAATCTAAGTACATTTACATAATGACACAAATAATCTGGTATTATACCAATCTCTGTATTGTGTTTTTTCCAGCTTCCTGGGGATGGTTGTGCAGATCCTAAAAATGAATCTGATGTGCAGGGAGAACAATCCTCAGGTCTGTAACATATGTTAATGTGCACTGATGAATAAAGTCGTAATGGTTTATGTAATTTTCAATAATAGTCTTTAAAGCTCATTTGCTGAAACATTTTCTTAAAAACTATACCTCGATTTTAATGTTAATAAATTGCACAGGTGGATTAGCAAGTTAAAATATGATGCTCATTTGGACAATTTATTTTAATTTACGACGACTTAAATCTCACCCATTGTAGTGTAAATGATTTTATGTATTAAATCTTTTTGTGCTCCAGGTTCTCATTTACAAGGTGATTTTCAGCACCATATGGAAATGGCCAGGAAACACGAGCAAGAACTACAGAGGCTGCATTCAGAGTTTGATGTATTAACCTCTGACCTTGCACTCCGACAAGAATTGACTACTGAGCTGGAAGTCCTTGTTAAAAACTTGGAGAACAAAGTTAGTGTGGCTGAGGAGGAGGCGCGTAATGTAGAACAAAAACTAAAAGTGTGCTTGGAGGAACAGAAAGGCCTTGCGGATCAGGTAAGAGGAGGAACTGTTGAATGCTAGATGCCACAAAGACGATGACAATGTTATCAAGACATCTCTTCTGTAGTTGATATATTGGATATGGACTGTTTTTATATAGGTCACTCAGCTGTTGGAGGAGAAGGAGACGTTAACTCTCCAGTTGCAAACCTCGAAATGCCAGCTGACTGACGTCATGGAAATGCTGGAAGGACTGGAGATGGCCAAAGGTAAAATTAAACTGGAAGCAGAATATTCTACTTTATGTGGCATGGGTAATTGCATATTGCCTGCAGGATTTTAAAACACAAGCTTGCTCTAGCTAGAACACTGTATTTCTGATTCTTGATGCATGTGATTTGTTTAAGGTGGATGGGATGAGAAGTTCCTTCAACAGGAGAGTGAGCTGAAGAGGGTGCGCTCAGAAAAAGCTAACCTGGAGCAGCACATCCTAGGAATGGAGGGGGAGCTGGAGACACTGCAGGAGGAGAGGATGAGGCTGAAGGAACAGATGGAAACGCAGCAGAAGACCTGCTCAGGCATGGAGCATCAGATAGAAACACTCCTGACAGAGGTTAGTGCTCAGTCACAAACCACAGATATACAGTGTATGTAACCATACGTCAGCATGATATAATCATCCTTCTATAAAAACACAGTTGAATTTTGCTCACGACAGGATTATTGAATGTTGTCTTATGCTTCAAAGTTATGCTAAGTCAAAACTGTCACTCTTGATGTTTTCCAGACCACCCAGCTGAGATCGGAACTAGTTTCCTGCACAGAGGAACGAGATGAGTTGAGTCAATCTTTGGGCCAAAGTAAAGAGCAAGTTCACAATCTGGAGAAGACAAACTGTGACACCAGAGCCCTAATTGTCATACTGGAAGAGGACATCAGAGCAGGGAAGAAGGACTATGAAGCACTGAAAAGCAAAATGGAAAAACTGGAGGCAGAGAGGCAACAGGTACTTGACTCTGCTGGCTTAATAAAGGATGGAGATGGTTTTTGTTAAAAATCTAAAATTGGATTTTGTTTCAAGTCTGTTTGAATTAAGGATAAAGAGGACAGTTTATGTATAGCTGAGAAGAATCATAGTGGAACTGTTGGCTAAAATTATTAAGAAAACATTAGAATTAACCATGTGTGTCAGTTGAAATGGGATTCTGCTCATAAGCACTGAAGTAGAGCTGTTGACTAGTGACGACATTGCAGAAATGATTTTGGTTTTCAATTTTCTTCACTGAAGCTGTTGGAGCAGATCAAGACTCTTGAGCAGGCGATCTCTCATCAGTGTGGAGAAAGAGCAGAGCTCATTGATGAATTGGACAGAATCAAAGAAGACCAAACCTCTGATATTCAGAACACTGAGTCCATGGTCGGCAAGATCCAGGTGAGGGAGAGTCTCCACAGCATGTTGTTACAGGAGGACATGTTTTCACATCACTCTTAAATGTATGGATTTTGTAAATAATTCAGCCAAAATATTTGCTTGTTGTTGATTATGCCCAGACCTTAGAGGGAGAAGTGAGCCGCCTATCACAGTCTTTAGAATTGTCTCTAGTGGAGAAGGGAGAAATTGCTTCTCGTCTGAACTCAACACAAGATGAGGTTCAACAAATGAGGACGGACATTGAAAAGCTCCAGGTCCGCATCGAGTCAGATGAGAGAAAGAAAAGGAAGATGGGAGAGCTTCTTAAAGGTGAGTCTTGTCTTTTAAAATGACATTGCCATTTTTGAGAAATTTGTGAGCTGAGCTGACAGTGAGTTTCTTTCTTTTCAGCTGCGCAGAGAAAGTCAGATGTATTACAAGACCGTATCGAAAGCCTTGAGCGAGAGAAGGAAGACGTGGAGCAAAATCTAGAGGACGCTGTGGTGCAGGTATAAACAGAGCTGGGTTTGAAAAGAAGCGCATTGGTTCATGTTCTATTCAAGGGCTTGGATAAAACAAATGTTCTCTCACACAGGCTGAGACTGTTAAAGCTGAGCTGGAAGAGGAGAAGGGAAAGGTACCCTCAGTTTCTGTCTTTGACTAATTAATGTCCAATAAAGTTTGCTTGAATAATTCTGACCAAACGCTCAGTATATTAATCACACATTTTCCCTCTTTTCCATTCCTTTCCTATCTTTCACTGACATTTCTGACCAAGGTGGAAGAGGAGAAAATGGAGATCGTCGAGAAACTAACAGAGCTCTCTGTCACCTTGGAAAACCTCAAAACTGAGAAAGAGTCCATGGAAAGAGATCTGGAGATGAAAAACAAAGAGATTGAAGAACTCAAGGCAGTTAAAGAGCAACTGGAACAAGGACTAGAGAGGGTGGAAACCAATAGGAGAGAAGAAGAGGAAAGGCAGAAAATCAGGGTACAGGAGCTGGAGAGAGGGATGAAAGAAGAAACAGAGAAACAAACAAGACAGATGGACGATCTCCAGACACAGCTTGGGGTGTTGAAAGACAAGGAGGTCTCTTATGACCAAAAAATTTCAGAAATGGAGGGCGAGACAGCGAGGGTAAAATCTCTGCTGCTAGAGTTGGAGAAAGAGAAAAGCTGTCTGCAAAGCTCTTTGGAGGAGTTGCAAACAGAGGGAGAAAGGCTTAGCACTCAAGGAGAAGAGTGGGAGAAGGAGAGAAAAGATCTGAAGAGTCATATTGAGGTTTTAGAAGAAGAAAATGGGACCCTTAAATCACTCGTGAAAGGAAACGAAGAAGAGCAAAGAGCATTAGCAGCAGAGAGGGAACAGGAAAGGGGTCAGCAGCAAGCCTTTTTACAAACCATCTCAGCTCTTACAGCAGAGAAAGATCAGACTGAAGAGGAAAACAGACAGCTGCAAGATGACAAAGAGCAATTACACTCCAACTTAGTTTCACTAGAAAAAGAGAGAGATGACCTGCGCAGCACTCTGGCAGATGTGAAAGAACAAGAACAGAGCCTAGCCAATGAGAAAGAGAACCTCCAGTCTCATTTGACTTTGATAGAAAAAGAGAAACTTGATATGCATGGAACCATATTGTCACTAAAAGAAGACAAGGAAAGACTAGAGGAGGAGCAACAGAGGTTGGAGGCTGAGGCACATAAATGCCAGACTGCTCTTGCTTTGATGAAAGAAGAAAAAGAAATGATGGATGCAGCTCTTTTGTCACTGGAAAAGGAAAAGCAGAGAACAGAAGAAGAGAGAGAACAACTCCGAGAGCAACAGGAGAACCTCCAGTCCACTGTTAACTCCATGGAGAATGAGCTGGAAACACACAAAGTATCCATTTCAGAGCTCAATGAGAAGGTGTGTAGACTTTGTCATCATTCAGTTGCTACTTTTAGCTATGGTTATCGAAAAATAAACATCTTGAACTAGTTTACTTTAAAATAAGAATAGTTTGTGTGATTAGATTTTTATTCTTAACTGGTGTTTGATCGCAAATACATTTGAATAGTTTGTTTTAACACATCTTTCTTTCCCCTCTAGGTGTCGGTGCTGTCATCTCGTGCTGCTCATCTGTCCAAAGAGAGAGACTCTGCTCTGAGCAAGATGAACCTTTGGATGAAGACCTGCAAACAGATGGAGCAGGAGAAGCTAATGGCAATGGGCAACTCGGGTAAGTATACACAGCAGCACATTTGCATAAGTCTTGATGCTTTGTGTCTGTTTCAATATGAAGATCACAATTATTTAAATTTTCAGGTATTCTGAAAAGAAAAAAACTATTAAGATTATTTACCTAAACGGCCTGAAAACTACCAAACATGGAGTGAATATATAAGCTGAGAGGCACAAAATATTTGTTATTGTTAAATTATTGTTTCTCTGAAGTGAAAACCTGGTTCACTTCAAATTTCCTCAAACTTAACAGTGATAAAACTGAAATCCTCTTAGTCCTCTCACTATCCAAAGTTGACGGTTTCTCCCTCTCCGTCAACAGCTCCTCACTTTGCTCCTTCCCTCAGGTCAAGAGTCTGTGTGGCATCCGCTATGGCTCACTTTCCTTTCACTGTCACATCATTAATACAGTATTACCCGGTCTGCTTATTTCCATCTTCACAACATTAATTATCTTTGCCCTTCACTCACCCCCCACACTACAGCTATTCTTGTGCACAGCCTTTTCACTTCCTGCCTGGACTATTGCAACTCCCTTCTCTTCGGCCTCCCTTAGAAATCCCTCCAGTTGGTCCAGAACTTAGCTGCCTGCATCATGTCCAAGATTCCCTTTGCATCATATCTCTCCTGTTCTCCTGCAACTCCACTGGCTCCCAGTCAAATATTGCATCCACTTCAAAATCCTTCAAAGCCATCCACAATCTGGCCCCTCCTTATTTCTCTGACCTCCTTCAGATGCCATCCCTGCTTGCTCCCTCAGATCCTCCTCCTCTATCCACCTCACTGTCCCTCCTGCCCAACTCGCCTCCATGGGGAGCAGAGCCTTCAGCTGTTCTGTTCCCAAATTCTAGAACTCACTCCCACCTGAGACCTGGAAGATCGACTCCCTCAGACTAGTATTTTTATTGTAATTGCCATGTTTTTTTGTTTTTTTTAATTAGGTTATCTGGTCTCTGGATTTCATGATTGCTGTTCTACTTTGCTTTTTTGTTGTTTTTATTGATATTGTTTTAACTATGTTTATAAAGTGTCATTGAGTGACCTGAAAGGCACTCTGTAAGTGAAATGTATTTATTGTTATGAAATTTTGCATTGTAATGTTCTTTCCATATTTCCCCCCCAAGATGATGGAAATATCAGTGCGGACATACATCCTGAAGTCAGCCAACTGAAGGTGGCAGTAGAGGAGAGACAGAAAGAAGTGAAAGAGCTAAAGGCTGCCCTAGACTTGAAGAGGGTGGAAGCTGAAGAAAAAATTAATGAGTCACAGGAAAAAACCAAGAAAGTGGAAGAACTCAAAGCTGCTCTTGATGAAATGAAAAATGAATTAAAAGAGAAGAATAAAGAGCTCGAAGAAACCAAGACTGAGCTGCAAGAACTGAATGAACTGGTTGAGGAGAAAAGCAAGGAGGCTGATGAGAGCATGGACAAATATTGCACTTTGATGATCCAAGTCCACAAACTGGAAGAGGCCAATGACGCACTGACAACACGGCTGGAGCAATTTACAACTGGTAACCACGCCAGTGGAGCAGACAGTACTTCACTCCTTTATGCCCAGAGTACTGACAGCCGCCACTGCTCCAAAAGAAAGTCTTCCAAACATCAGGGAGCAAACATGTCTGAGAACAGTGAGAACGTGACCCCTTCGACACCTCACAGGTCTCCACAGGGTTCATCATCTGGGAAAAGGGGTCACAGTGACATCAGCGATAAAGACACTGCACAAGAAGCTCTGCACAACCTGACCAAGAAGATCAAAGCCAATGCAGCAGTGACACCCAAACCAGGAGCTGAACAGGAAGAGGAGGACTTCAGGCCGGAGGGTCTTCCAGAGCTGGTGCAGAAAGGTAACACTAAACAACTGTAAAGTCTGATATGTGGATAAATGACAAAGAATTTGATTTTTAGTACTTTTCTGTGTTGTGATTTTTTTTTTTGTGTGTGTGTGTGTGTGTCTCATCCTTTCTCCTCCCTCAGGGTTTGCTGATATTCCTCTTGGCGAGGCCAGTCCATTCATCATGAGGAGAACCACAGTGAGGCGCTGTAGTCCTCGGATCGCTGCAAGACAGCCCAGCACTGTAACCACTGTCTCCACCTCTGCAGCAGACAAGGTGAGCTCAACAGTGTTTACATGTATGGACCCACAGTACACAGATCCTCACTTCATGTACTGTAGGTCCATACATGAGAGAAATACTGACCCTCCCCACCCAGACGCACACAAAACCCTGTAAAGCACTACTTTAAAACCTGCTGGATCTCTAAATATTCTGCTGCATTAGGGAGGATGAGGTGAGTTTTTAGGACGGCACTTACTGTGCTTGAAACCACAGTCAGGTAACTGTCTTTGGGCCTCTGTCGTCTAGTCTATCTAAATGTGTAATGAAGGCAGGTCTAGTGCGGACAGAGGCTTTTTGTGCACCTGTTTTTATCTATAGACTTTACAAAGGACTTAACAGAGTCCCACATGTGTAAGTTCTTGGGCCCCTAATAAGTCTACAGAATGTCCGGACTTCCTTCCCACCTTTGTGTCAGGTGAGTTTCCTGTGGTGACAGGTCAGCTGAGATGAAGCATTTATGTGGTTTAGGAGGATATAGAGGTTTCAGGTCAAAGGGTTCAGATGAAAGAATGTTGACCGACCACCAGCTGTTTTTTTCTGACTGCCTTGTTTTACGTATTCATGAACTCAAGGCATCAACAGACACAGAGTTATTTACTTTTTTTTTTTTTTTTAATTCACCTTTGTCCCCTTTCATTCCTATCAATGTCTGTTTTCTTCGTCTACACATCATCATTAGATTCATTTGTCTTCCCTGTTGTCAGGTTTTGGAACCCATTTCCCTCCAGAGCCCGTCTGTCGATATGATGGCAAAGGGCTCAAACACGAAGTCTCTTTCACAAAGTGGCGAGGAGAAAACCGTCCGTCGTTTGAGCTTACGGAATACGCCAGAGCAGAAGGAGACAGTTTTAAGACAGCAAGCACAACAAGGAGACAACTGTCATGTTCAGTAAACTTCACACTAACACACAATCACACTTCCACATAAGGTTTTTGTAGAAATGTCCACATCAACACTCAGCTTTGAAAAGCTGGCCACTTTAAAACACACACTTATTTAGAAAATGTAAATATCACATTTTTTAACAATTTGGTGCAGCTTAATGTCTTGCTTTTTGGTTTCTGTGATAAATATTTTTTTTCCTCAAGACTGTTTTTGTCACTCGTTTCCTTTCACTGTAGAAAGTAAAAAAAATAGTCTTAGCATCTTTGTACAAGTTTGTCTTCCTGTTGTACTTGTGGGAAATCAGACACATGTGAGGTGGATTTGGTTAATCAAACCTATAAGTCACCAGACAACCTCTAGTTGACTGACTACCCACGTCTTTGATCATCTCACTCTTCATCATGTTCTGTCTTTCAATTGTTTATTCACCTCGTCTTTAGCATCATAGATTCCCTGATGACCCTGAATGTAAAGCACCTTGTCATGTATCGTTGTTTTTAACCCTCTCATTTGGTTTTATGTTATTATATCTCTTTCTGGTCCTTGTACATAGTACTGTAGGTGATATATAACGCAATACCAACTGTGTTCATTAACATATCACCTGTTTGTTAAAGCAGTGTATAGCTTAGCAATTGGTTTTCAAATGTGTAAAACCCCAGTGATCATCTAATTTTCATTAATCCATTAGTGGATTACTCCGTCAAAAACACAGTCCAGTTGTTTACATAATAAATCCAAACTCCACTTGGGGCTTTTTGGAAATTTCTTTGCAAAGTGCATTATGGGAATAAGAATTCCGTGCAGCAACAAAAGGTGTCTTCATGAATCTTGAACCCAAAAGTGGCCTTTATCCACCCACTATAGTTATTCTATAAAACCCTGGTGGACTGGATCATGTAATGTTGTAGCAATCTGGCTCGTTTTCTTACTAAATCTGTGAGAAACCGCTTTCACGTCCCACAATGCACTTCAAGACAAAATTTGCGAATTAAGTTGTTAACCATCAGGAAAGTGATTCAAGTCCATGAGCACGGGTATTAGTGGTAAATGGAGTATCACTGGGGGTTTACACATCTAAAAAAAGATGGTGATGAAAGTTGTGCACTACTTTAATGGCAGCTAAAACTGTGTAGATGGACTGTTAGGTTTTGTACTGCACTGCATTTTAGCATTTTTAGGTTTTGTACTGCACTGCATTTTATCATTTTTAGGTTTCAAGGAAATTCATTTAGGTAAGGTCAATTTAGTTTATTTGTATATAGCTGGAAATTGTTACCTTCTCAAGTAAACTTTTTTCTAACTGTTTCAAAAGTGTTTTCTTGTGTTTATTATAAGTACTAACTGATTTCAAGTTGGTCTGGTTGCCAGTAAGGGCCTGAGCATTCATCCACAGAAACATACGTGTTTTATGGTGGAGGACACATTCTAGTGCCACAGGATGGGCACATGTATTCTTGTCTGATGTCAGGTGTGACGATACACTGATGATCAGAGTAGAGGTTCATCAGCACAAGATGAGCAGGTCTTTGAATCTGATTGATTCATATCTAGTTTTTTCACTGTACGCAATCATACTGTTCTAGGCTACTTATTTTTTGTTTATTTATTTGAATTAATCAGCACTTTAATCAACATGTCTGCAAAGGGGATCAATGTAAATATGCCAGGATTAGCACAAAAGCTATTTTTCATCCGTTGTCCTAAAGCGGGTAAGAATGGTCAACATTCAAAGCACCATGCAGAAGAGAAAACATGTACACACTCTGGAAACAAAACACCAACGATGATATTCAGGTATTTTAGGGCCATTATAGTTGAGGTTTCAGATTTGATATTGCAGTAAACACTTGGATTTTGTTTTATATCTTAGACTTAGACTTCCTTTATCATTGCACAGACAAACAATGGGTCTGGCATCGAAATGTTTTATGGCACCTGGCAAACAGCTTAAATACAAAAAATACAAAGGTGCCAAAGTTTTCAAAGCCAAGAGTGGCTGCAGTGCAAAGATGACATACTGTGTCTGGTCTGTGTTTATACACATATATACATACACACACACACAATGTCTCCATTTTCAGCTGCAAATACAAAAATGCATTTCATGATGCAATAATCTTGATCAAAATGTGATCTCTTCAAACTTGACCCCAAATGAAAAATTTTTTGGGAACCATTCCTCTGATACTGTATTTCAAACAAGGGATCTACTGTCATTGTAATTTACTGTGTGTATAATGTCAATGCCGTCTAATATCAGTCGACTAAGTTTGCTATAAAAAGTCAATGTGAAAACATGCTCTTAAAAGTAGCATTCAATTACTAA
>JAPTHA010000018.1:32993744-33007486 GCA_029814585.1 Gymnapogon annona | reverse complement strand
TAGATAGATAGATAGATAGATAGATAGATAGATAGATAGATAGATAGATAGATAGATAGATAGATAGATAGATAGTAACAGAACTGACTCTTGACACCCTTGTTTATTTTTGTATCGACACAACTTAACTGTCTGCTTAAACTGTTAGTCGTCTATATCCATGCTACAGAGTTGCCATTTGAACCTCTTTCCAAAAAACAATGACTCATCTGATAATAGTATGATTCAGTTGACTTGACGTGGGTATTTTATCCTCTATTTTTTATTTATTTACTTAACCTTTTTAATTTTTTAAATATTTATTTGATCTATTATTATTATTATTATTACTTCATTTTATTTTTTTGGCCCTACTCCTTGGTACTTTTTTTAGTTATTGACTTCATCTTTCTTTATTATTTTATCCTACACACACAACAAGGGCTACAGAAGAGGCCAACACAACCTTAACTTATTTTATCGTGTGGTGAATTTGTCTTGTGCTGGGTGGGAAAGGCAGCGTTGAGTTTATGGGAGCCCAGCAACCATTGGTGGCCTCGTGCTCAGGGATGGGTACTCTAGCACGTGTTGATATATATCCAGGGAATAGAAATGCCGATTGAAATACTCGGTTATCTGTATTTAGACAAGTTAACTGCCAGCTAAAACTTGTAGTTGACCATATCTAGGCTACAGAGTTGCCAAGTGAACTTCTTTCTGCAAAACAATGACTTATCCGATGATATTATAATTTACAAATGTTGTTGTGTATCTATAAGGGCAAGTGTATCTCATAAATTCTAGTTAAGAGCATTGTAACTATCGTTCTTTAAATGTGGGGTAACGTTCTGTGAGCTGGCTGGTTTTATGAAGATCGAAGGGAAAGCCAGCGCCATTGGTGCATCTTTATAAGCTTAATTTAATTGGTCTGCTCCAGAAGGTGGGAGAGGATTTGCAGAGATGGATGGACATACCTCTTACCCTAATAGGCAGAATTCATGTCATAAAGCTGAATATCCTGCCTACATGCTTTTAACTGTATTTTTGATAATTGATGCTGTCTGTAAGGTGACCTTGAGTGCCCTGAACGGTGTCCAACAAATTAAATGTATTTTTATTATTATTATTATTATTATTATTATTATTATTATTATTATTATTAGACTCATATATGTTTCAGTCACTGCTGATCCAAGTTACAACAACATTCTTCACCTCACTTAAGAAAGTAGATAGGCAATTATATGGCATGGTAAGAGACCAAGAGTTAGCTTGGATAGACTAACCTTGAGCTATGAGAATGGAGGCTTGAAACTCCCTAACTTTGAATTGTACTACTGTGCTGCACAAGCCAGATGTCTGGCCCAGATGTTTGTTACAGGCCCCTGTCCTTCGTGGGTCAACATTGAAAGGATAGAGATGAAAGAAGAGATACTAACAAATATATTGTACAAATGGGATACAAAAACTAATAAAACAGCAACTGACAACCCACTAATCATCCACTCAATCCAAGTCTGGTACAAACTTTGGGATTTGTTTGGGGTGGAAGGGTTTTTTTTCTCCTAAAACCCCACTATGGGGAAATGGATTACTACCCATGATTCTCCAGAGCAGTAACTTTAAATCCTGGCAGTAGAAAGGCATATGTCTTCTAGAACACTGCTACAAGGGCGGAGAGTTTATGTCGTTAGAACAACTAAAAGAAAGATTTGAGCTGATAAACAAAGACTTCTTCAGTTATCTCCAACTACGGGAAGTTATCAGGAAAGGGGCAAAAGGGAAATTGAAATCTACCTTCCATGTCTCCAGTTGAACATCTTGTGTCTTGCTGAAAAAAATATTGTCTAGAACAATTTCAGGGACGCACACAGCCCTTATGTCCACGATAGTGATATTAGATGGACACAGAGCAAGAACTAAATGGGAAGGAGATCTAGGAATCACTAATGAGGAGCAGTTATGGAGGAAGCTGTGTAGTGATGGAGTCACCTCCACCTTAAATGCTAGGTACAGACTGATACAGTTCAACTTCTTACATCAGGTATATATTATTCCACAAAAGGTGCATACATATAATAACAATAATGTACCACCTCTGTGTTATAGATGTGGTATGAAAGAAGGAACATTTCTCCACTCCACACGGCAGAGTTCCAAATTGCAGGTATTCTGCCAGGGGGTATGTCAAACTCTTTCGAGTGTCCATGGGGTTACATTTCCACTGGACCCTGAAGTTCATCTACTAGGGAATGTAACTAAACTCAGACTATCTAAGTGGGCTAAGACACTGACTGAAATCCTGCTCACAGTCGCCAAGAAATGTATCTCCAGAAAATGGAAACTAGATGTTCCCCTTCCAATCAAGATGTGATTAGAAGAAGTCAACATTTGTGTGCTCCTGGAGAAAATAACCTACTGGATGCATAGGAGAAGTTCAATCTTCTATAAGATATGGCAACCATTCTTAAAATACATGGAAAATGTACCAGTACAACACATGGACTAAGCCCCATGTACCTGACATACACCACATGGGCTGAGCTCCATATACCTGATTTACACCACATGGACTCAGCTCCATATACTGGAGTTGAACATGCGTGATGGAGAAGGTGCGAGGTTAACAGTGTCTCTCTGCGTACTGCATAGTTTGTATAGTTAATGTCTGGTCTTGTCGTGTCTGGCTTTGTTTTGTCTTGATGATGCCTGTCGTGCCTTGTTTTGTCTTGACCTATAGTGTTTTGCTCGTGCTGTTTGGTTTTGTTATGGTTTTGTTTTGGCTGTCGCCTCTGGCCTTGTTAGTGTGGGTGGGGCGTGGCCTGGAGGTGAATAAATGTGACTGTTTTGTGGTGAATTGTAATGTTGTTGTCTAATGAAAAATAAAAAAAAAATTGTAAAAAAAAAGATTATTGCTTAAAATAAGCAGGAAACATTGGTTGGATATGTAATGAGAGCTGCCATCTGTACTTGTCAAACGAAGCAAATAACTAAACAATAAGTTGTCACAGGTTTAAGATCCATGCTCCCACATTTGTATTTTAATTAGTCAATGGATTTGCAATTTATGAACAGATCAAAATATCCGAGTCACTAAAAAGAATTTGACCCAAGGTCTTTCTTTGAGTTAAAAATGGTCTAGTTTTAAATATGTTAATGGAAAGGATCTCGTGAAAATTTTGAGAATTCTTAACAAGAAACAATGCTTACCCCATTGGCAGATTTTTCAGCTTCCTTGATTTAATCTTATTGCAGGGATATTTTTGTTGTTTGAAGTAGGACATTTTGCAGCGTTCTGAAATATTTGATCGTATATGATCATCCATGAGGAAATAGAACAATCATCAGTCTCTGAGTAAAATATGACAATATCATTGGTTCCCCATTTAGTGAATATCAAGACTGTGAATAAGGCAGTTTTAATAGTGAAACATACTTTTTTCGTGATGAAAGCTCATTTTATGTCTTATGTGTTTGTGAATTAGTGTCTCAGACAAAATATCATTACATTGTTGCAACAAAATTCCTGTTTTTATTCCTGTTTACACACATCAGTAATTGCCTTTAACCAGGTGTAATGATTGCATGAGTCCCAGTTATTTGTTCTGATCTGTTATTACATTATTATTTCCTAAAAAAAAAATTCAAATTTTATGTGGTGATTTCTTTCAGCTTTTTCTCTTCCAGGGTCGTCACAATGAATCCAATTTGCATATTTGATTTGGCAGGAGTTTTTACGTCAGATGCCCTTCTTTTACCTCAGACACACCCCACTGGATGCTCACCCCGGGAATCGAACCCGGGTCCCCGATGCACCAGCCTGGTGCCTTACCAACGGAGATATCCAGCCAGATATTCAAATTTTATGTAGACAGTTTAAACAACCACTATCACTTCTTTAAGGAGAACCAGCCTCTTACATGCACTGAACTAATTTGCTTTTATAATTTTTCATAATACCTATGTCCATAAACAAACAAAAATATACCTATTGCTCATAGTTATAGTAGGTCTATCTGGCATGATAACATTAATTTGTTACAATGTACCCCGGCTTGTTTTACAACTCACCAAACAAGAAGGAGAGGAACATTATTCACGAGACAATAACTCACAAGGAGGTTCAAGTTCTGGTGATTTGGTGAAGTCTTATCTTCATTCGCAAACTGTTGGTCATTTAAAATGAGAGGCAATTCACTCATTAGGTAGGGTTAAAGAACATGCAGTGTAAACATATTTATCACTACAGTAATCATCCAATGGCAATCATATTACTTTGTTGATGAGTTCAGTCAAACCGGTGACGTATTTTATAGGGTCAAAGACAATACTGCATATATAATCTATATTTATATAACTGCTGATGCTTCGGCGATAGTACTGTATATGTAAACAGTCAGACCGTTCATTAAACCTCAGTGACCTACTGTTTTAATGACCTAAATAAACCTGCTGGAGTATTTATACAATATGAAATAATGCCTCAAGATTCAAGATAATTTTATTGCCATTTGTGTGGGAACACATAGGAATGTTTGTGAATGAATGTTTGGAATGAATGTTTCTCCTTTTGTAAAACGTTATTTGTTAGTTACACTTTGGATATGAATATTCACCAGAGGGAATGGAGAATATCTACCATTTCAATAAATATTTTTACTCCAGTGGAAAAACAGTACAACCCTTTGTCTGCCGCATGTGTTCATTCTGCAGCACGAGAGTCTTCAGTGCAAATGTTTGACCAATGTACATACTCTAAACATACACAGAGAACATGTACACGGTTTATTATCATACTCATTCCCTGCAATCAAACACATTGTATTTGTTCAAGGATATTGATCTATAATGTCATGTTCAGACTTTTTTTATGTTTTTTTTTTTTAATGGAAAGAACAGATGACTTCCACGTGTGTCTGACGGCTGGAAGAAACATAAGCATGGCTGGGGGCAGTTAAGTGCAGCTACCACTTTAAATGCTGCCACTAGAGCATAACACAGGTCAGATGTTTGGGCCTGCAGACTCCACACTGCTCCAGGAGCACTGACGTGATAAAGTTGTGCCAGGAATTTCTATCCCTCAACCTCCTGATGGGATTGCTGTTCAGCGGGAAGTCAAAAGACAGACAAATAAGGCAAACATACACAGTTGTAGGGATTGTATCTTGCTTGATATGCATGATTTTTCTTTATAGTTGTCGTCCTACTTAAGACAATTTGCATAATGATCTGCAAATTGAATGGTTTCTTTGATGCCTGGTGTTTTCTGCTCATTTCTGGGTTCATAAATGCCTTTTACGTGCCATCATTCATCTGTCACAGTCCATTGCCCTTGTTGTATTTGTTTCTTTTCCATCACTCCCTTTCTTTGTCTCTGAACTCCTGAGGAGAAATTAATAGTCCAAGTGTTATGTTTCCACCCTATGACTCAAAGATGTAAATATTAATTACACACTTGTTTATTGGGCTAAAAATAGATATTATGTATGTCCTCTCCTTGTGTTTCTGAATGTCTGATGTGTTTTTTTGTTGGTAGGTCAGCATGGGTTAATTAGTCTTTGAATGGATTCTGACTTGCATGCATGACGTTTGTATGTATGTGCATGTATGTTCTCTGAAGCTGACGTCCCCCATGTTGTTTGTGTGTATGCATCTGTGTTTCCTCACCTGTCTAAATTTGTCACTACACCTGCTGCTTTGTGTGGGTAGACATGTGGACCAGACCTCTATAGGAGGATTGTTGGGTGGCTCACATGGTGTTCAGAACCTGCCCATCACTACACTATGTTTTTGAAAAATGAGCAATTAGTGATGCTCAATACACATACTAGAGACGAAATTGAATGCATTTGGAGTAAAGCTTTAGGTTACACTGAAGTTCCCAAGGTTCACCATCTTTGGACTGGATTTTATGGAGTCCCTAACTGTAGAATAAAGTTAGAAGAATATAAAATGTGACTCAGGTTGCAGTGTTTGTTTGTATTCAAGTTGCAGTTCAAGTTGCAGTGTCTGTTTTTAGTCTGGTAAAAATGCCATTACATTTCATCATATTGTAATCCAAGCTCTGCATGTATTCTTTACCTGTGTTTGTAGGAAATTCCCCTTATTATGTCCAGGTTTTGTCTAATTGCAGGTGTTTTCAGGTGGGAGGGTTCGACATGTGACTGACGGTTGTAACTGAGTCACTGATCAGATTCTATCAGATGCAACCAGGACATATTTTTTAAATCTGATTTCAACTCTGGAAAAAATTAATAAATGCTCACCTCAGTAAAACCATGAGGGGAAAAAAGCAAGAATGTCAAGGATAAAACTGATGCAAAACATGTAACAAGACAAGAATACATAAAGACAAAGTACCATAGAGCCACTTCTTTGTCATTTTATTCTGAGACCATATTTGAGTACCAGCGTTTCATGTGTTTCATCCAATGACTCTGTCTTTGCTAATACATCTATAATTAAGATGTCCTCTTCACTTACATCAGGAGTCTCCAGCATACATTACAATATCATAATAATAGTAATAGTGTCAGGGAAACAATGTCCAGCAAATCGTATAGTTCACTGTACACATTGTAGATATTGCTGAAATGTGTCTTTGATCCTCCCGGTGTGTTGTGTACTCCCATAAGAAGCCGGGCATAGGCACCATTGAGTCGTACTTGTGGAGCTTCAAGGTCCAGGTTTCGACATGGTTTTAAGTGAACAGTGCTCTCTATTGTAGCTCTGACAGAAGCAAACTGTCAGAGAAGAAAAGCTACATGTCAGAAACACTGAACACTGGCTCCTCAGGGAAATGAAGTGGCACTGTTCATCTGTTGAAATGATCTTCGAAGTTTAAAATGGTGTAGATTGAATTATTATTTCAGTTGTGTTGTACGTGTCTGTGTGAGCGGATCATTTCAATATTGATTGCTTAATGATAGCCTGGTCTCTCTGGTGTATAATAAACCCTGATGCAGATATTTAGTCACAGTTAATTTACAGAGCAGTGACCAAATATAGAACTCATTTCATCTTATTTTACCATCATTTATTATTACTGTCAAAAGTGTAAAAGATGCAAATACAGATATGCAACTATGGAATGTAAATTAATTTTTTTTTTTAAATGCACACAAAACCAAAACTTTTCACCCAATACAATAGATGCGTTTAAATTAACATTTACATTTTTAAGTGATGTGTTTTTGTTTTCTGTCATCTTTTTTTCGTCTTTGGTGCATTCAGTGCCTGTATCTGAAAAACAAGACCCGCAAACATTTAGTCTCTTAATCCTTCATTCTCTACAGGTTCAGCTCTTTATACTTGAAACGCTTTCAAAGTTAAGTCCTGTCACTTATGGTTCTTTTGTAAGGACAACAAACATCTCTGGGATGGAATACAATCTGTCAAATTAATTGTTGAAAAAAAAAACGTTCCTAGGCCATGATGTGGTTCACTAAAATAACATCTTTGATACTTTTAGAACATTTAACCAAAAAATGAAAATAAAGAATCACACACAGGTCTCTTCAAGTAATATTGTGATCTTAAAAGATTAATCACTAGGTCTGTTTGTTTTTTTCCCACTCTGATCTTAAAGAGTTTTCTCTGATGATCTTTTTTTTTTTTTACCAACTTGACTCGTTTTACCTTAAGCTCGGCCTTATAGTGATTATTGCTGTCCTCTAGGAGTAATAGCAACATAAATATATTTTGGATAAGCGTTGTGAGAAGATTTACCAGTTTGGAAATCACAAATTCAGTGCAGGATCACGTAAACCTCTGATTATGATGTGAACACAGTGCAACAACAGCAGCTAATGTGCTTTCATGTGGTCTGCAATTGAGTGCAGCTGTGTTTACACCAATTTATCAACTTCTCAAAACATAACTAATAACACTGAGTACACGCAGAAACCATGATGACTGATGTCTTCCAGTCATTCACAGTATTTTCGTAGAGAAAAGGAAACATTCACGTCTAGCAGTTTCAATAATAACAGAGTTCTTTCTCTGTTCAGTTTAATAACAGAAGATGAGCAAAAAAAAAAAGAAACTCAGAGAACCAAGACAAATGAGACTAGAGGGATGTAAAACATGATGGCACAACATGCACAGATGGAAACTTTCTCCTTTTCTATGGAAAACGAATCTGCTCCCTCCTGAACTTTTTTGGAATCTCCATGACAACCTGACCATTTGCACTACTAGCAAATACACTGTTTTAGTGCATTTGACCATTAATCACTACTAATCATTACTAATCATTATGAGGAGGAATGTGCACATGGAATAGAATAGATTGTCATTCCAAAATATGATTATACAGTGCAATAAAATGTCACTGTCTTTGGGAATGTGTGGCCAAATTCTATTACTTTTAAAAATATATTTAGTCTTACTGTATTAAATTGCCCTTTAGTAAGCAGCTTTAAATGCCTTTCTGATTTTGGAGTCAACTTTAGGCTATGAATTCAGTCGCAGTGGTAAAGAGTCAGTGAATGTCCTCATAAAACTATTAACTAATCGCCACAAAATGTGTATATTGTTGATGAGTTTCTACAGGCAGTATACACAACCTACAGGCACATATTTGTATACTGCATATATTTGTGTGCTGCGCATATATTTGTACTGCATATATTTGTGTACTGCAGATCTAATCCAAATATTTCTAGTATTATTGAAGTAGGAGAGAGTTGTTCTCTCAGGTTGATTGGTCCTGACAGCATTGTGCCCCCTCAGATGCCTGTGGAGAAATTACCCGGTGTCCAGCAATTAGATGCCAATGAAGCGGAACTGACCTGTGTGTGTGTGTGTGTGTGTGTGTGTGTGTGTGTGTGTGTACACTATGTGCTGCAAGTGTGCAAGAGAAACATCCTCTCTGTGCCTCTGTGTGACTCTGATTTGGGCAAAAACAGAGTTTGAGTTTCCTCTGGTCGTAATGACCTAAAAGCCTGAAGAATTAGGAATGTGTTAGCAACTCTTTAAATCAAAGGTATAGTATGGATGGTGTGTATGTGGGCACAATTCATGCATTCAGGCACAAAATGTTTGGCCCAAACACTTGATCCATCTCAAAGTGTGCAGGACATTCCTAAACAGGATGGGGGGCAAAGTTTGTACCTGAACCTCGTAACACATGTCCCGGTGACACAAGCAGCGCTCAGCCCCATCTCTACTGCACGACATTCAGAGGACAAATGACTCACAAGATGTAGTGATAGCAAATAAAACCAGTTTTACTGATGTTATAGTAACCTTGTATAAAACACAAGTTTTTTTTTGGTGGTCTCACATGTCCTCCTGAAATGACAGTGTCTCCTGTGTGAGTATAAATATTCAGACAGTCTAAATGGACAGCAATGAGTGTTCATGTTGCCTTTATTATGCTAAGCGCCTGTTGATGTTATATTGGGGCACAGGGTTAAATATAGCTCACATAGTTTTGACGGTCGGGGCCACAAAATACTGAAACTTAATCCTCGTTACATAACTGAGTGGGGGACAGGACAGAGTGTGGGACGTTGCGGTCAGTGTTGCCGTGTGTGTGCTTGTGTGAGTATGCATGTGAGTGCACTTGGACTATGCTAAAGACAAACACAGCCGTGCATTTGCGTGACACTGCACCGACAGCTTCAGAAAATATTAACTTCTTCAAAAAGGAAAATAGTGCAAAATACTTCACATGTTGATGTCACAGGATACCCTGTGTTTACCCATTAATCATTACTGAGGAGGAGGAATGTGTCTGAAAACAGAATTATTCCAACTTTATGGGCAACAGCGTGCATTATTTAGACTATAATAATACTTAATCTGGAGTTACAACAGTGATGTCAGAGTTCATTTCCAGTGCAGCTCACTGTAATTGTAATTGGAAGTGAAAAGTCAGGAAAATTGAGTTGCAGCTGAATGACGTAAACCAAAAACCAAAATCATGTATTGATATTCTAATGCTCAATGGTAATGCATGTTACTGTCATTAGATTAGATTAGATTAGATATCTTTATTAGTCCCACATTGGGAAATGTATTATGTCAGTATTTTCTCCAAACTGAGATTATTGTGATCCATTTATTAAAAACAAACTTTGAGCAAATATAATGTTGACATGGAGTTTTCATGGAATTTTGCACATTTTGTCCATACCAAAAATCTATAATGGCTTGTATTAAATTAAACAGACTTCAGTCTCTCAGGGAAATTCTATCGTATCTGTTTTCTTCTTCTGCTTAACAAAGCACACAATTGTGCAAATGTAAATAAAAAATTGTAAAAATTTGTAAAATACTATTAATCTTACACAAAATCATACTATTGAATATAGAAAAAAAATTGTATACTGATATAGTATTGAAAAACACCTCAGTGTAGGGGGTAAATAGTACAATTGGTACAGTTGGTAAGGCACCGGGCTGGTGCTTAGGGGACCCGGGTTCGATTCCCGGGGTGAGTGTCCAGTGGGTTGTGTCAGGAAGGACATCCGACGTAAAACTCTTGCCAAATCAAATATGCAAGTTGGATTCGCTGTGGCAACCCCGGAAGGGAAAAAGCCGAAAGACATCATCATCATATATTGTGAACTTCATTGTCATATGGTTAGTTTTTACTCTCTCTTAATTTTAGGTTTAATTTAATGTGGAATAGTGATGACAGAATCGTAATAATAATAATTATGCATTATGCTTTCACCTGTCCTTCAAAACACTTTTTTCGACTTTTCTTTCTAAGCCTAATCATTATATTATTGCAATGAACCGTTCAGTGTTGTGAGATCGATAAAAACTATGCTGCTGCCTCATGGTTATATTCATTACATCACATCTCCTTTTTTCTATCTGTCGCTTGCAGTGCGTGACAATTAAATTAGCTGTCTTTTAATGAAATGCATCCCCATCACATACATGCACACACGGCAACATCTTATGTTAACAATTACAGACTAATCTCTCTTCCTGAAAGTGAGTGTCAATAGGATGTTTATGTACCAGCCAGCTGTAAACTAATGAGCCACCGCAGAGCTGCAGCACTCCCTGAGTCACGCACAGAGATGCTGAAGAGTGTTGTTTGCTGCGCTGAGCTTGACTGACCTCTACACTCAAAACGGCGACACAAGAGATTTCCGGTGGAAGGGAAAAGACGTCCATGTGGCCTCATCAAATGTGTGTGAGTATGTACATGGTTGGATTTTATCTTTGGCTCAACTCAAGACTTAATTAAGTTTGGGTCCAACCATGGTGGTGCTATGTACAGTATTGTAATACAAACACATACACTCACTCACTCTGACTCATTTTTTGAACCCGCTTTTTTCCTTTACAGGGTCGCGGTGGGGTTACTAGAGCTTATACTCAAGGGCGAAGGTAGGGCTAATCCTGGACAAGTCACCAGTTCATCGCAGGATCATCATTCACGCACATTCACACAAGGCAAGGTGGGTGAAGTGTCTTGAGACACACAACGGTACATAACTAGGAGAGAGCAAGAATCAAACCACCAACTCTTTGGTTAGTGGACGACCTGCTCTACCGCATGAGCCCACCCCAAACACATACAATTCCTTCATTACAGTTTCAGATATACTTTTGACCAGATAACTCCGAAATTTAAACATGCCATTGATGGTTAAATGTGAAGTTCTTCAAGGACAAGGGACAGTTTCCTTTGGGATCAATCAATGACTCTGAAACGATGACCTCAGGAGCCAATACAATGACATCTGTTCAGTATTGTTACTCACAACACATCCATTTGGATAAAGGAAAGCTTGTATCTAAAATAGACACACTGTGAAGCTCCTAGTACACATATCTTCCCCCTTCAATATGCCTATATAGGAAAAAAAATTAATATACAGGTTATACCTACTATTTAATGTAATATTTCTGCAATATTTATAACAGGATTGAGATGAGAACATATATTTATTCCTCAGTCTTTTTTCTTCAACCGACGATGTTTAAGGACAGACCTTGCCTGCTGTGTAGCTGTGGCTGATGACTACTTCCTTCCAGATGACAAGATTGGAGCTGATTGGGCAACAACAGGATCTCACTTTTGAGCATTTAAACTCCTTTGTAAGGCCGGAGATTGGAAGTTCCAGGAGCCCTTTGTGATGTGCCTGGGGAATCCAATGAGTTGATCAACCGTTCCAGCTTCTCAACCTTGGAAAGTGCAACATCATAGATGGTCAAAGGCCACATGAGACCCGGGAGAAGACCAAACTGCAAGCCACCAGAGTTTCAATCTGCTGGGGAGTAGAGTCTTGTCAGTGATCTTTAGGTTGTTTGTGGTGTCTTCCCTAATTTGGTTAATGTGAGCTAAGTCTCTGAGAGTGGAGTTACACCAACGACCAAGACTCTTGATTTGTTTCTCTGCTACAGCAGGTGATGGATCCATTGTTGATGTAGAAGGGATGCTCTGTCAGCTTCCCCTTCACAATTGAAATAATTTTGACTTGCTGGACAACATTACATGGGTTTGATTTAATGTGAAATAGTGGGCCCTTCATTAGGGCCCACTATTTCACATTAGGGCCCTCTAGACCATGCGATGTGGTCTTGAGGTTTTTCCAGGAGTCCCCTGGTACAGGCCTTGGTGGTGGTCAAAATGGTGAGATCATCCATATGTTGCCTGATGGGAGGGACGCGAAGCCATGTTTTGTAAGTTCTCCTCCTACCACCATCATGAGGCAATAATGATCAACTCAGAGATATGGTACAACTGATCATAATGCCTACTTCAAGAGGCTGCAACAATGCTGCATACTCCTCTGTTGATAAGCAGATATGTAAATCTTGAAATTAGCTTGAACTAGGTTGGTTACTTTCTCTGGAATGCTGAAATAGCTGAATGCCATCGAGAGGAGGTTGTATTTTTGGCGGTCTGGATTTGTTGCCAGATCATTGAGAAACCTGGAATCCCAGATTTCTGCACAGTGGTGTCGATATAGCCATTCTTCTCTAAGACTGCAGACTGCCAATCTGCAGGTCAAGACAGTGAAGAATACATTTTTCCCTCCACATTCCGAAGGTTGATGTGATGAAATCGGTTGATTCCAGACTTTTGGTATGTCCTGATTTTTCCACACCACTGTCATCAGCTTCCACAGTGCACGTAGCACTTCTGGTGAGTTTTTGTAAAGCCTATAGGGAACTCCATTAGGTCCAAGTGAAGATGCATCTCTTGCATGGTGCACAGTTGTAACTATCTCATTCCATTTGGGAGGGCTGATGTCTCAATGGTATTGTGGAAGAGGTCAAGGGGACCTATCTGGAGGGAGGATGATTGTATCCTGATGGCGGGTGTCTGAATGGACCCCCCTCTGCTGAACCTGAAGGTCTTCCTTTGAAGTTGACAATTTTCCACCCGTTTCCTTCACGAACAGATTTTTTGTGAACCTGAATGGATTATTGAACAAACTGGACCTTGCCTGGTCCTTTTTCCTGCACCTCTTTCTCAGGTTCCCTGCTCTCCTTTAAGCAGAGAGGCAATTTTTTATCTCAATTTGCAGCACGTTTATTCCTTCCTTCTACTGCTCTGATGCTTTCGCCATTGTTTTTTAAGCGGCCTTCTCTCCTTAACCAGTCAGTCTATTTCCTGCTGTCTTCTGGATTTGGTTTGGGTGGTGTTTGTGTGTGTGTCCCCTCAACGGTGGTGGAGATGGTGGCATTTGTACAATGTATTCATTGGTATCTCTTCTTTCATCTCTATCCTTTCAATGTCGACCCACGAGGGGCGGGGGCCTGTATCGAACATCTGGGCTAGAAAT
>JAPTHA010000018.1:32808679-32819460 GCA_029814585.1 Gymnapogon annona | reverse complement strand
GAGTGCATTACTGTGAATATAATACGGCTGTGATGAGGTTGTAGACATATGTCCTATTACTTTAATACTACAACATATATCAGTTTGTACAACAGATCTACAAACAATCTTTAACAGTTTAACGATAATGAACACTTGATTGGTCTTTTAGACTTTCTCGTTGGAGGCCAAATCCACCTTCATTTAGCTGTTGACAAACCACTTAATGGAAATTCCTTTGGACTCATTTATATTCTGTTCTACATTATTCCTAACAAAAACATAGATAATCTTTCATTCCTGTGTGTGTCTTAGTTTTAGTGTGTGTTGTAGTGCTTTGGAGGATGTAGAATAAGATTACATCACACCGCCCTGTACCATGATTCGACTGCCTGTGTAAATGCACAACCAAAATGTTCCCCTGGAGAGTAGTTCCTACAACTCAATTACAGGTACAGGATACGAAGTAAAAATAAGACTAAAACTATTAGTCTGTGGGAAAGCACCTTATTGACCTCCATTCTCTCTTGCAACCTACTAAAACCTAAGCTTCACCCTCAGATACACACACACACACACCAATGTGAAAATCAGAGCAGAGCACTCTTGGGAGGGGTTTGTTGAATGGGGAATTAGGGCTGGTATATTTGGGAACACCTTACCTCCCACAGTCAGATTTTCTTCTGTCTTACCTCCCGGTTTTGGTGAGGACAATAATGGCGCTAGCACAGCACTTGAAGGATGACTCGACAGCCCCCACTGCGACAGCCTCTGAGGGGTCTCGGGTAAGGTGGGAGTGCCTCCTGAGCTCCTCAAACAGCTGTCTGTGGAAGGTGGCTGCCTCAGCCTCTCGTGCTATCTGAGCACCAAGGCACCGTGAAGGAAGGGGGGGAGGGAGTTACTCTCAGCCATACACTGGGTCATTCACACCCCTAGTGACAGATGGCAAATCTTATCTCAACTTGCGGTGGCGATGTGAAGGGATAAGACCAATCAAATCAAATCACACAGAATATAAAAGGGTCAAAAGACAGACCAATTTCCAGAGGAGTTTTGGGAAGGAATCACAAGTCCACCGGTTGTGGAATTAATTAAGCTTTGCCACTGTCCACCTGCCGAGTTAAGCCCTGTCTTGCCCTATACTCATTTTTGGAATCTATTAAAAATGGTGGTCTCCTCCAGGTGAAGACCTGCCTACCTTCCAGAGCCAGTGAGCACAATCATTGCGGAGGCTAAGCTCTTAAAGGATGCTTCCACAGCGCCGATTGCAATGGCCTCAGCGGGGTCTTTGCAGTGCGGCGTGGAGCGACGCAGGTCCTCAAACACCTGCCGGTGGAACATGGCTGCCTCGGCTTCACGAGCAATCTGGCACAAGTGAGGGGCAGCCCAGCACAGGTATCCCCACGGCAAGCAAACACAGATGCAAAAATGTAGACGTGACAAGAGTAAAGGAGACATGAAACAGAGAGACAGTGTTAGAGACAGAGAACCACAGAGGGCGGAAGGAAGAGCAGATTGGTGGACGTGACGGGCATGGATGGAGTTCAAGTGTGCAGTTAGTGGGGGAGACAGGGGAACATACAAATTAAAATATATCCACGAATCAACCGACCATCAACACGTTGATCTCTAGTCAAATCAACTCCACCTCAAGAGAAATGTAGAAATATTTGCAAGATACGACAACTGAATATCAATGCTGAGCTACGCAAGACTTAAAAATGCAATAGCTTTCAGAAACCTGAAAAAAAAAAAACCAAACAAACACTCAAGCCACCAGGGAGATGAAAATGGAAATCGTAACACACTGCACACAAAGTCGACACACAGAACAATGGAATAAGACAAGGAGACTGATGTAAATGAAAGAAGACGATGGCACACAAAAGCCTAGAAATCAGTTTTGGATGAAAAAAAAAAAAAGATGTAGGATGTTCTAGAAGATATTTATAGAACCATTTATAAAGTACATGGAAAAGGTACCAGTACACCACATTGGTTCAGCTCTATATACCCGAGCAGGGCTTGTAGGATTTAAAGGGTGCCCTTCACTTATTTATATGCATTTGTTTTGTTTTTTGTGTTTTGTCTGTTCTCTCTGATCCTGTCATTGTAGTGTACGATGTAATTGTAATATTTTCTAATAAAAAATCTAAATAATAAATAAATAAATAAATAAATAGTTTTAGTAAATGAGTAGTTATTTCTGCTGGATAGCGTGCATCTTTTAGACACACCAATGCGGTTGTGGTTTACTCCATGCACGTTAAAAAAATAAGGTCAGCAAGCAAGCTCCGAGGCAGACGTTACACACTGCTGAGTCACTCTGTTATTTGCATAGCACTGCAAAGGCAGAGTCAAGCCAAAAAAAAAAAAAAGGCCCAAACAATGAGCTTTGGCTGCATTCTCATCCATGAAGTCTCTTAAAGTGTGACGTTGATGCAAACATTCAGCCGTGGGTGGTCCACTTTCATCTATCCCTGACTTCTAAATATCAAACATGCAGGCACTGGGGTGTACACTTTGAGCAATTTCTTTTTCTCATTAGTCATGTTAGTCAATCATTTAAAAATGTTAATAATATTAAAATTCTTCAAAAACATGCAAGGGTCATTTAACACATTCTTATATTTGAATATGATTTCAGGCCAAAATGTATAGAATCAGAAAACTGCCCACTTTGCTATCAATGAGATCAAACTTCAACAGTCTAGTTCAGGGGTTGGCAACCTTTACCACTCAAAGAGCCATTTAGACCAGTTTCCTACAATAAAGAAAACACTGGGAGCCACTCAGCCCTTTTGAAATTGAAAATGAAATAACACTGCATATAACAGTTATTTTGGTCATCATCATCATTGTAACAGTTTTTTTGGTGCTCTTATGCTTATGTATAAATAAACTATAATGTCCTGTCTTTATGAAATCAATGAACCACTTGTGGAAAAAAACCAAATTACATTTCTGCATGCAACAAAACATTATGAACTTCAAAAAAAATAAATAAAAGATGTTGGGTTACTTGAATCCAAAAAAACAAAACTGCTGCACTCTCTGTTCTGTGGTTATGATGTGTATTTAGAGTGACACAAATATTTGAACCCGTTTTAATTGGATGCTACAAGATTGCCATAATCTTCCAATCTAAGATTACATTGTAAAAATTAACAAACTAAAGTAAAATACTTTTACTAAACACACAGAGCCGTATTAGAGGAGTCAAAGAGTCGCAGGTTGCAAACCCCTGTTCTAGTTCAACTTTTGTCCAATATTTTCCTATTGTTAGCGTATATTTTGACAGGACCACAGTGTGAGAACTGAACAAGAGAACTACAACTGAGCACAACACATTTAACAGCGACTGTTGAGTGGGTGGGAAAATTAACAGTGAGGAACACACTTTATTATAGTACTGAGAGCTCATGTAGGAGCTCAGATTGAGCCAAATGGGGGGGAAAAATAGGCGACAGCGAAACATCAGACATGTTCAGGAGAACACAACAAAAGAGAAAAGAATAAAAGCACGCTGCCAACTGCCAGATATAGATTTCGTAATTGAAATAAATCCCTAAATCTTGACAACATTAATGCATGTACGTTAACTCACCATGTGTTGTGTGCGTACTGCCTCCAGAGGATAGTCTCCCTTGGCAGTCTCTCCGCTCAGCATGATGCAGTCAGCGCCATCCAATACGGCGTTGGCAACGTCACTGCCCTCCGCACGGGTGGGTCTGGGCTTCTTGATCATGCTCTCCAACATCTGAACGGTGTTTATGTCAAAATAAACAAATCTGAACAAAATAGCTCCTTGCATCAAAAAATGATGCATAATAACTTGGGCAATGGATCTTTTCACTCTTCACTGACCTGAGTGGCACATGTGATTGGCTTGCCAGCTCTGTTGCAGCGACCAATCATCATCTTCTGGGCTAGGAAGACCTTTTCTGTTGGAATCTCAATACCCAGGTCACCACGGGCAACCATGATACCGTCACTAGCCTCCATGATCTCGTCAAATCTGCCAAAACGAAAAGAGGGGTTCAGTCCTTGGACTGTTCCTTTTTATTCTATACCCCTGCGACCCTGCAAAGGATAAAGCGGGTTTGGAAGACGAATGAATGACATCAATATCACTCAACATATTTATACCTCAGCATCCACACGCACTCTTATGCACTCCAAGGCGCCTTATCAACATTTTATGTTTTAAATTCAAAATCTTTGTCAGAGCTATTGGATGTTCCTTTAATCGCTACTCCTCTAGGTCATTGAATGGACCAAGTATTAGAGTGTAGATATGTTGGTATTTTGATGCAGGATTGGCTGTATTTCATCACTCTACATAAAGTCTCTTTACAAGAGAGGCTAAAGCAAAAATGTTTTTATTTCTGGATAAGTGCTTAATTTTCTTTTGAGGTTAAAACATGATTGTTGCTGACACTTTTATGTTTGTGTTTAATTTAGAAGACACTGTTTATCACAGAGCTAAGAGGTTTATATCACAGGCCCAAGAATCTTGAATTCATCGTTGTCCTTTATATGCTCGAGTTTCAGGGACAGAGAGATCTTTTTACATGCAGACTCAAACATTGGTATTCCTTTATTTATAAATAGACTTTAGGTCTGGTTTCGTCATATTTATTGGTCTGTATCATCTAATAATTAGTCTCTTGTCCCAGGATTTGCCATCTCTACATGTTGTAAGTCTGAACAGAACTGGGAAGCTTTTCAACTTTCTCCTCTCGTTTCCTTGGAGACCAGCTGAAGGAGCTGGTCTCCAAATATAAATTTAAGGAACATGGTTGTATAAATTGAATATCTTTAAGATTATAGATGGTGTTTTATATGTATTTTAATAGTTTAGTGCTTTACCAATGGCATCAGAGCTGAGTTTTATTACACGTTGTGGCTGTATGGATTTAAATGTTGGAATGTGTAACATCTGCTGCTGCTGTCTTGGCCAGGACACACTTGCAAAATAGATCTTTAATCTCAATTCTTTTCTCCTGGTTAAATAAAGGTTAATAAATAGATTTTTAAAAAGATGCATCATTGATAATTAATGATGCATTTGAATGAGGTATTACTTAGAATAATTATTACTTATAACCCCCCACCCTCAAATTTAGAATTTAATAGGTTAACAGTATCCCATGATGTACCATAAATGACGTCCATAGCTTGGGGCCAGGAGGGCACAGAACGACCCAGATATTCACACCAAAAAAAGAACATCCTATATGCAGAAAGGCTTCTTCTACACACCTGCGCACACCCTCGTGATTCTCAAGCTTGCTGATGATCTTAATGTCTTTTCCCTTCTCTCCCAGCACTGCTCTGACGGCATGTACGTCTGCTGCTTTGCGAATGAAAGAGGCGAAGACCATGTCAACACCCTGCTGCACTCCAAACTGCAGGTCCTTGATGTCCTTGTCTGAAACAGCAGGCAGGTCCACAGCTGCCCCGGGGAGGTTCACCCCCTTCTTGCTGCCCAGGGTGCCACCATTCTCAATCTCGCACATGAGGAAATCAGAACCTTTGACAAAAGGACATGATAAAACATTCATACAGCATCATTCAGTCGACTTGACAAGGCTGTCATTTCACAGTATCCGAATATTATAATGTAATAATAATGCAGGTTTTTTTTGTCTTTGCAACTGTTTTGTGCTTTTGGTATTCTTTGTGGGGGTTTTTGTCATTGTCTCTGATCCTGTCATTGTGGGTTGGGAGTGTTGTCTTGTGGCGTATGAATGTAACTGTCATATTGTCTAATGAAAAATAAAAAAATATATAAAAATAAGAATAATGAGTTGTTTCTCTGTGGCTTATGCGGTTCACTTATTTAGGTTTTTTTCCCCTGTTGTCTCTGGTCCTGTTATTGTGAATGTTGTCTTGTAGTGTATGAAGGAACTGTAATATTGTCTTGTGAAAAATAAAACAATTGTAATATTATTTAAAAAATAATAATAGAGCTATTTCGAATCCTCCACTCACCAATCTCCTTGACCTGCAGGGAAATGAGGCCATCATCAATGTAGATCTTGCTGCCCACTTCCACCACTTTGGTAATGTTCTTGTAGTCGAGCCAAAGAATGTCTTCACTGCAGTTTTCCTGATAAGTGTCATCCAGGGTTAACTTGATCATGTTGCCCTTCTTCAGCTCCACCTCAGCTGTGCCACTCTGCCGAAACACAAACACATTAAACCTTGTTTTCATGCATACGCTTCCTGATAAATAACAATAACCGAAAGAGGGACAACTTTCCACCCACCCCCTGGATGAGGCCTGTCCTGATCTCCGGGCCCTTGGTGTCCAGGGCAACGCCAATAGGTCTGTACTGGATGCTACCAGGCTCAAAACTTTCACAGGCCTCACGTACATTCTTGATGGTCTGTGCGTGATACTAGAAAAAGGAAAAGGACTGTGAGGAAATACATACAGAGCAAAAAGCCATTTCCGTTATCAGCTGGTCAAAAAAACGAAACTATTAATTTGGGTGAAGCCCACGGCCTAAAAGTAGTTTATCCATTTCAGTTTTCAACAACAACGTAACATTTTTTAAAAAAGAAAACTCAACTCACTTACTAAAAATGAATTGTTACGTTATTATTCCCAGATGTCGAACAGTTTTTTGCCACTTTGGTGCACATGTTAGCATATTTCATAAAGATTCATGAAGCTTCAACAGACCATTTCCTTTATAGGATACAGTAGAGAACAATAAAGTGAGTCACAGTTTCTTCCACACACCAGTAGTAGTGTGGCGTTGACTAAAGTGGCCCTCCTTGATTACCAAATAGGTCACCTTTACAATTTGTGCCCCAACGTTAAAGAATAATAGTTTTTAACATGTTACGAAGGCTAGAAATCATGTTGTATTTTGTCGGTGGCTTCAACCGACTACCACACAGCTTATACAGCCTATGTGGTAAACAGAGCTTTCAGTAATAACTTAAGTGTTGGGTAATCACATTGGCTGTCTTTCCCTTAGTGACAAGCTAATCTACACTATGACAATGCACAACCTCGGGGAGATTAACCGCCTACAGAAAGGGGACACTGGTGTTTTTACTTAAGGTGACAATCATACCTACTGTTGCACAGGCTGCCAATATGCTATATGCTCAATAGTGTGGGGTAAATTTAGAGCAGGTGACTTCATAGATCAGGATACCAGAATGTATAACACAGACACTGTAGGACATAAAGTGAAACTAGTTAATGTTCAATTAAACTGAGGGATTCCTTCACTTCCATTCAAACTTGTTTATGAAATGTAACTTTGTAGATTTGCCACATGCTCTATTTTCCACTTGTTAGTTAAAAGTACTGACCTTGGGATTGGTTTGTGTACACTTAGGTGTGCTGCCTGCTGATGAGATAAAGGCAGGACAGTAAGCTACAGTGGGCGCGCCCTTAGTTTCCCAAGCAGTGACACAACAGAATTTTTGTGTTGTATTTTTTATTGTGCTTTATTACCTCTATGACTCTTTCCTTACACCTATATAACTAGACACCTCTGCATGAATCACATCTAGTGCTTGGCCGTAAAGAAACATTAACCTCTCTCTAAATGAGGAACAGCACTGGTATTAAGGGAGATTAACTTCCTCTGACCTGTCTTCTATATGTTAGAGGCAGACAGCTAGTCTTTCTGCCCTTGGACTGAAAACAATCTACCAACTACCTCCCTTCTTGTGAGTAAGATGAGGTTAGATTTTCTCATCTAGATTTTAAATTTATCCAGATCTTTCTAACTATTGCTGATATTAAATGTTTATTAAAGTGCATTATTGTGACATTTCTTAAATAAACAAAATGTATTAATTGATTAATTTATCAGATGACTAGGTTGTTCGTTACCTGTTGTTTTAAAGGACTATTATTATGAACAGGCAGTGTAAGACGACTTACATCTGGACCCATGTTGTGTTTGGCTGTGCTTAACAACAATAGATGTGTTTTTAGGTAACCCGTCTGTCAGCCAGCCCAACCCAAAGCTGCTCCGTTATTTGTACACTTGAGAATTCGACTGCAATTCAATGCAAACGTCCACCTTGCTCTTTATAAGCATTGGTTACTTTCAATGTGCACTAGTCGCATTGCGAAAACTTTCAACAATATTACTTGAAAAGCTAACAGAACTAGACATACAGAAGTGAATAAAATACTGCAAGTGACCATATAATGCCATGAAGTTCAACAAACCAAGACACACCCTTTCTGTGATAAAGCACAGAATCATGTTTGATGGAAATTATTAGCAAAGTTTGAGCGTGACATTTAACAATAAGGCAAGATATTTGCTATACATTTCCTTAACAAAGTACTACAAAGAGATGTGGAAAGACCCACCTCGTGTGTGCCATGGGAGAAGTTCAAGCGAGCAATATTCATTCCAGACTTGATCATCTCCTTTAGCATGTCAACAGAACGGGAAGCTGGTCCTGAAGAAATTAAAATCTTGTGTAACCAACTTTGAAAGCTTTTGTTGTTCTGGCAATATGACTGGGCAATTCATTGTGTAGCATTTCATTGTATTAAAATACTGTATTTATGTTTAAATCCATTACACTGAATAGAAATCCCAAGTATAGCAAAAAAATCTTTAAAATATGCATAACAGTGTATATCTTTATGTTTGGAGAAGTGTGGACCAACCAATGGTGCAGATGATGCCGGTGTTGCGTGCAGTGGTGGGCTCAGAGTCAATGTCCAGCAGGCACATGTGTTCCAGGAAAGTGTCTGCCATAGCAGCATTCAGCTGCTGTGTCTGGATGAAGGCAGAGCCCATGTCTACAGACTTAGACTGAGGCATGGCGAACGCTGAGGCAACTGGAGTAGTGCTGCAGGAAATATTGAGGACAATAAAGTTCATTTAGAGGGCACAGCTATGACCAAAAGCAAGTCAGTGTTCATATCGTCACAGTATAAACATGCACTACAATACATGGAAAAGACACATATTTCATGATACCTGCATTTCCCCACTACATCACACTGAAGAGGCGAGTAATACATCTTACTGAGCAAGCATCACATTGTACATTCTGTTCCTCTCACCCACTTCGATGAGTCACCAATGGCAACTTCTAGAGGAATTACCAAGCTTTCATTGTGACAATTTCAACCCTTCTTCTTATTGCAAAACACAACCAAACTGTGTGTGTATGTATGTATATATGTATGCATGTGTGTCATATAATATCATGCTTGATAAATAAAGAGATATTCTATCAGACTCATGACAAGATGCACAAGTGGCTGCCTGGCCTCAGTGACAAGATTATGAGGTGTACTGGACGTACTATGCTCACTCTGCAACCTGACATGAGGCATGTTTCAACACACTACCAAAATGGTTGGTGTATTCTACAAGGTGTAGCATGGTTACGCTATGATAAGGAATGCCTGGATTGCTGCTGTAGCTGCCAGTGCTTTGGTTGCTGTGGTTACATAACTAAACTACAGCAGATTGTGCTTCTGCAAAAATGAATGGTTGAGCAGTGATTCTGGGAAGAAATATGGAGTAAAAACAGTAATGTGACACTGCTCTAAATTCATTAAATAAAATAATGCCATATTTCCTTCAGATCATGAGTAAAACTGCCAAATCATTTGATAAAATGGTTAAATAAGCTCCTGCTTACATAAGCACCTCAACGCGTATAAATTGATGCAACGGTGGTCTGCTCTTACATTACACAGACAACACTGATGCACTGAACCATAAGGACTACATACAGTAGTAAAAACTTCAGAATGGTTCAAGATTAAATAAGATACAATTGATTAAATCTGGTATGAATTACGGCTAAAACTAATATAATGTAACAATCTTTGACTCAGAGCAATTAAAAAAAAAACACCCAGTGGTGAGATCGTTTTCTCCGGTTATAAATTATACATTCACACTCTCACTGACACAATGCTGCCTCGTCACTGAGACACTCAGAGAAATAACTGATACCCATTTAAGATATCAATCCTTTATTCATCCAAAAAAATGAAAAATTGTGGTAATATATTGATGGCTGCAACAATTGTTGCAGCTTTAACAGATCACAAATATTACATCTTTTCCAAAAGAAACTGTGATATGTACCGTCGTTCAAAGCCAGCAGTCTGCTTTATTCTGATTCATCATATCCCAATTATGAATACAACACACTGGGGGATTTTTCAAGCAGAACGGCTACACCAACAGGCTTTCTGAGCAGGGGCTCCTGACTGATGATGTAATACCTCAGTCAGCGAGGCAGACCAATGCCAGAGATGTACGTGAGTCCCATCACATCTCACTACTGCAGTGCACACCACCATGAAGAGTCTAGAGGCAGACGGCTGACTGGACTGAACCATTGGGGAAAAACTGCAGAGGGGCTGAAGGATCAAATTCACCACACAACACGGCTAGTCCCGCCACCGCTGCTATGTCGCATGTTTATAGCAAACATGCTGTGATACTTCTCCATTTTCACATTCAGTTAGCCTTACACTTACACCACATCTACGAATTGTTTCACCTCTTTCCTTTGGCATTTTTCCAGGGCTTATTGTGCATCAAAGTAACAAATGTTATCCTCCAACACTGACCTCTGATACCGTCTGTACTTGTGATGTGTTATTTTTAAACGGGTCAATGTGCACAAACCAGTAAAAAACAAACAGATAGTAACTGCTCTTTGTTAATTGCAAGCTTCTTCCAATTATTCATTCATTCATCTTCCAAACCCGCTTCATCCATTGCAGGGTCGCGGGGGTCACTGAAGCCTATTCCAGCTACTGAAGGGCGATG
>JAPTHA010000018.1:32319724-32331924 GCA_029814585.1 Gymnapogon annona | reverse complement strand
AACCCCCAACCCCCTCATCCACACACCCACACACCCACCCACCCACACACACACACACACACACACTTACACACACCACCACCACCACCACCGCCGCCGCCGCCACGGCCGGCTGTGAGTTTGTGGGGCAGAACCGAGCCGCAGGCGAGCTCCACACGGGTTGAAATGACAGTCTCCGGGCCATTGGTTGATGACCGTGAAAGCACTTGCGGTTTAACGTAAAGTGAGCGACCGGCTGTCACTGCGAAACGTAACGTTGCGCCCTTACAGCAACTGACAACAGGCATCACGAGCCCCTGTACAACCAGACACCGCAAACAAACAAACAAACAAACAACAGAAGGAAAGGAGGAACAGAAAACACTCCAGACACAAGTATAAACGGGGGAGAGACAGAAGCACAAGACGCAAGCGCTGCTATTTGTCAGTCTTTGAGAAAAAAAAAATATATATATATATATATATTTTTTTTTTTTGCTTTGCTTTGAGGTATGAAGGAGTAAAGAGCCGTTGCGGTTGTTGTCGAAGGAAGACAGCAACGCCGGCGCACGTCGCAGAATGCCTAGACGATCACAGATGCCAGCCAAGGTCAGATTAAGTGAGAAGTAAGTGCTGGGAGAGCTACAGGAGAGGAGGCCAGCGCTGTGGAGGAGGAGGTGTGAAGGAGCGAGTGACCAAGCGTGAGCTCCGCCGCCTCCACCCATCGTTAAATGAAGCCACTTAAAGAAAAAAAGAAAAAAAACAAAAAAAGAAAACAAAAAGGTCAATACATGTCACTTGTGCGAAACCCTGATGGTTCTATTCAACAGAACAGTCTTGTCTTTGATGGGGACACGGAATGTGCGAGGACGCCGTACTCAGAAGCCCTCGCGTCGTATTTAGTGAGTCATCGATCACGAGTGACGGAGATCCTGAAAGTTAAACTGAGGAGCAATAAATGATGGTTCCAACGTCAGGTTGGAGAGAGGGATGATTACAAACACATTTTTATCATCAATTTTAACCTCTGGGTGGTTATCACGCTCCTTTTTACCCCCTGCCCTCTTGCATTTCTTCCCCCTTGCCTTCTCTCTCTCTCTCTAAACACACACACACAGTTTATTATGCAGTAACATTACCAGATCCCCTTAGGCAGCTGTGCATCTCTGTATGACTGATGAGGGTAATTTCTCCCAAACAACAGAATGATCACTTTGGTAGTGAGTGCTACAGACCCTCCCTCCTCCTCCTGTCTTCTCTTTCTCCCATCTCCTCCTTAGCCAGGGAAAAAAAAAAAAAGACAAGACAAGAAAAGAAAGATATTTGTTACCGTGCCTCCAACAGTGTCTGGAATCGTCCTGGAGATTAAACAGCTCCCCTCTGCCAAAGATATTAATTTAAAATCCATTAATCATTCTATTTACACAGTCAAGCTATTATTTCATCTGTGATTATTGCCAAAAGATATGAAACTGCTAAAAAAAAAACACATTCACTTATTTATGGTTTTTTTTCATTGTACCTGTTGTGTTTTTTGTGCACTTTTTTTTTTGTAGTGTGTGAATGTAATTATGAGAAATGGAAATAAACTGATATAAAAAGCTCAGAAGCTGCTAATAAAAGACATTCATTTATATGTTTTTTTTTTGTCAATGTACCTGTTGTTTTTATGCTTTTTTGTGTAGTGTATGGATGTAACTGTAATGTTAACTTGTGAAAAATCAAATAAATACAATAATATATATAAAGATCAAAAGCTGCTAAAAAAAAGACATTCACTTATGTTTTTTGGTCAGTGTACGTGTTTTGTGTTTGTGCTCTTCATGTTTTTTTTTGTAGTGTATGAACATAACTGGAATATTATCTAATGAAAATGTAAAATATTTTAAGAAAGTTGTGGCATTCACTGAAAGACTTTCACTTATTTATGGGGTTATTTGTGGCTGCGCCTGTTTTTTTTTTGCTTTTTGTGGGGTTTTTTTGTGTAGTGTATGAATGTAACTGTAATATTGTCTTATGAAAAATCTAAATAATATTTTTAAAAAGCCCAGATGCTGCGAATAAAAGACATTCCATTTTTTTTTCTCTTTTTTAGTCACTGTATCTGGTTAATTTATGTGCTCTAAAAAAATAACAAAAATCTAAATATAATATACATATATACAGATATCAGAAGCTGCTAATAAAAGACATTCACTTTTGTCAGTGTACCTGTTTTGTGTTTGTGCTCTTCACGTTTTCTGTATTGTATGAATGTAACTGTAATATTGTCTTGTGAAAAATCAAAATAATATAAAAAAGCTCAGAAGCTGCTAATAAAAGACATTCACTTATTTGTGTTTTTTTTTTCTCTTTTATTGTCACTGTACCTGTTTTGTTTTTGGGGTTTTCCTAGTTTTTTTGTGTTTGTAACGTATGAATGTAACTGTGATATTGTCTTGTGTCTAAATAAAATAATATATACAGTACATATAAAGATCAGAAACTCCTTAAAAAAAAGACATTCGCTTTAGCAGGTTTTTTTGGGTCACCGTACCTGTTTTGTTTTTTTTGTTTTTGGGGGGTTTTTGTGGGTTTTTTTTAGTACTCTATGAACGTAACTGTAATATTGTCTGGTGAAAAATCTAAATAAAAAAATATAAAAAAACTGTGATATTGTCTTGTGTCTAAATAAAATAATAAATATAAAGCTCAGAAACTGCTCATAAAAGACATTCCCTTATGTTTGTTTTGGGGTTTTTTGCTCACTGTACCTGTTTTTGTCTTTTCGTGGGTTATTTTGTGTATAATGTATGAATGTAACTGTGATATTGTCTTGTGTCTACATAAAATAATATATATAAAGATCTGAAACTGCTAAAAAAAAAAAAGAAAGTTCGCTGACGGGGTTTATTTTTGGGTCACTGTACCTGTTTTGGTTTTTTTGGGGCGGAGGGGGCTCTTTGTGGGGTTTTTTTGGTACTGTATGAACGTAATTGTAATATTGTTTTATGAAAAATCCAAATAAAATAATACAAAAAAGAGAAGAGATTAGAAGCTGCAAATAAAACACATTCACTTGTGTTTTTGTCACTGTACCTGTTTTGTTTTTGTGCTAAAAAAAAAAAAAAAATTGCTTGTTTTTTTTTTGTGTTTTGTTTTTTTGTGACAGCACCTGTTTTTTTTTTGGGGGGGGGGCTCTTTGTGTTTTTTTTAGTACTGTATGAACGTAACTGTAATATTGCCTCCTGAAAAATCAAAATAACATAATACAAAAAGAAGAAAGATCAGACGCTGCAAATAAAAAGACGTTCAAATCTAGTTTCCGCTCTGCCAGTTGGAGATGGTTGGGGAGCCTTTCCTTATTTTTTTCCCTTGATTACCATAGGGATCCAATATAATACACATGCCACTGTGCATTAGTTTCACAGCGAGGGCTGGGTCAAGCCACAGTGAGTTTATACTTTTCTGTGTACAACTGGGCACCAGAGATATACCGAGCAGAGAGTAGTTAGGACGTGTCTGCCCCCCTCCCTCCCTCTCTCTCTCTCTCTCTCTCGGCCTCATAGGTTCAGCCTCAGTGGGCTGTCTTTACCTATTCTCCCATCTGTCAGTCACACGCAAAAACAAATCCACCTGTCGACCGGGAGACTGGCCCGAACGGGGCGACGCTACAGCTGTCTGGGCCTCGGTCGGCGGAGGAGTGAACGAGCCAGCGCCCTCCACTGGTGATGGAAAGCCCATTAAGATGCTTATTACCCCACCTGTCAGCCACATCTCTCCACCTACACAGATACAACAGCCTAATGAAGACAGTCAGCGCTAATATAGCACCTTGAACGCTCAAGTCATGCCTCTATGGTTTTTGGGGGTCCTTGTGTCCTTGATCACAAGGGCTCTCCGGGCTTGTAACAATATAACAATCCAAGCGTTAAGAGACAGGCATTCTTACCGCACCACTTGATTGCCTCAACAATGAAGCTATTAATGCTACATTATGTAAATTGCAATGGTCACAAACATTTAATAGGATAAAGGGTAAGTACAGTGCAATTTAATGCCGCTGACTTTCAGTGGCTCTTTGAAGGATGTTTTCAATTATAACGGAGCTAATTTAATTCATTGTTTCATAGCTGAAAATGCATTTTTAAAGGTTGACTGAGTCTCTATTTCAGAACTCAGGTTTAATCAGTCATGTACATTGAACACTGGAACGTCCTCTAAAGAGATTGACAAAGTTGCCGGGGATCTGCGCTCGAGGTTTTAAAGGGGACACAGTAGCGCGTCCTTTCTCTTTCCTCCACAGATGGCAGACTTCAGTTGTGGAGGGGAGGGCGTTCATCTAAAAGATGAAAAGACCTGCGCCTTTAAGAGGGCTGTCTCCCCCCTTTCCCTCATGCTCCCCCTCAACCACACAGACACTCCTCCTGTGAGCATTTGTGAGGCTGCTCCTGTCCCTTATGTCTCTTTGTGGGGAACAGAACAGACTTCCCAGAGCATCACTGGCGACGAGGCAGAGCTCTGGGGAAGACCCCCCGCCCCCAGGTGCAGACCTCCATGAGATCCCTGGCCTGGGCTAGAACGGATGTCAAGCTGTGCACAAGGAGAGGAGATGCAGATGTATCCACGCTGGAGTAAAACACCCAGAGGTGCAGAAGAAGAGCATGGAACTTAAACAGCTGGACCAAGCCAAGAGGTCAAATTTTCAGTTGAGGGCAACGCGACGAGCAGATCAAAATCAACGATGGACAGGATCGCCTCCCGAAAAGGTGGAGTCTTGATTTGAGCTTTTAGTTTCCCTTTACAAAACTTTTCTGGCAGAATAAATGACAAAGTACTTTTAAAGGGATAAAAGCAGCATATGAAATACGTAAGACTGAGGAAAAGAAATATGAGATTTTTCTTTTTCCTAAATTATGATGCTGAATTTAGCCGTTTTAATCGTTTCCCTAACAGTCATTTGTGGTGTGAAATTGAGATGCTCTTTAAAGAACATCTCCAATGGTCCCAACAGTGCTCTTAATTCACCAGCTGGGCGTTAATCTTATATTTCTCCAGCTCTTACATGGAGGAAACATTAAAAGGCTTTCATTTATATAGTGCTCTTGGTCGTTGGGGTAATATTGCTTATATGAAGTCTTTAAACTTTACAGCTGTTGAGTGGAGGAGAGAAAACCGCCAGAGACGTACGGCAATCGCGCTGAGCTGTTTTTCATGTGGGAGAAGTGTGTGACCGGACTGACGTTGCATTGGAACATTAGGACAGGAGAGATGTTTACAGGGTGCGGGGTGGTCAACGGCCACAGCCAGTACCTGAGCAGAGACACTATCGGGCCTTACACAGGTCTGGAAGTAAAGAGACCCATTGAAATGGAGAACGGTGGGACGTGCCCCGTGTACCAGGGTCAACCCTATGGTGCTGCCACTCAGCCACCGGCGGTCAACAGCGTCTCCAACCCACTAAAGCGAGCGTCGACAACGGTCCCACCACCCGCGCTCAAACTAGGGCAGGAAGGATTCAAAAAAGTCTGCCGAAGTGAGGAGGACGGTCCCTGTCCGTTCCCGGGACTGCCCTCGGGGGTGCTGGAGATGCGCGTCAAGGAAGGGAGTAAAATCCGCAACTTGATGGGCTTTGCCATGGCTCGGATGCAGGGAGAGAAGGGGGTAAGCGGAGGTGCCGCGAACGACGGAGGAGGACTAAGGCAGGTGGTGTTCACTGGGTCAGGCCGAGCGGTCACCAAGACCATCACCTGTGCGGAGATCATGAAGCGAAAAGTGGGGTCTCTCCACCAGCTGACCAAACTACGCTACAAGGTGGTCAAGGAGGTGTGGGAGAATAGCAAGGGAGGGGCGTCGGAGATGACGGTGCACAGGACGGTGCCCTCCATCAGCATTCTTCTGTCCAAAGACCCTCTGGACCCCAAGGAACCCGGCTACCAGCCTCCGCAGACTCTCGGTGCATTGTGGGAGGAGAGAGAGGGCGTCGATTGCTCCTCGCAGACGGCGTGCAAGAGACCTCTTGGACCATTGCCATACAGCGGTTTCCCTCCTTGTAAAAGAGTCTGTTTGGGGGAAGGAGCCTCGGCCCCCCCTCCCCCCTCCCTGACCGGCTGAACCACAGTGTCAAACAGTGGAGAGAGGATTGAATCAAAGGAGTTCGTTTGGCTCTTGCCCTCCACTCAAGCACAATGCTGAGACAATCAGAACACTCACTCAGACAGAACAGTGCTTTCTCGCAAGAACTGAGTACCAGTTCCAGCCTCCAGAGGACAGTTTTGACTGAGAATCTAAGAGCTCGCCTCTGTACATACAGCATTTAAACGGATGTGTTTCTTAGCACATCCATCTCGGTCACTCACATCCACTGAAGTGATGTGTAGCTGCCACGCTATTAAAAAAAGAAAAACAAAAATGTTAATTCATATTCCATCTCACACATATATACAACAAAAAAAGCCATGAGTTACACAGGTTACAGAATCACACTCGCAGCCTGTGGATAAGATCATTTAATAGCATCACATCACAACCATCTTCTATCCCTCCATGTTCTTATGTGTAGCCTCTGAGAATACATACAGTAGACACCAATGCCAGAAGGTAAAAAAAAAAAAACCACAACAAACGCTTAAAGCCATTGATGATATAAATACTAAGACATGCTCAATTTCTGTGTCTGATTAACTCTCACGAAAAAAAAAAAACAAATTAATTTTTTTTTTCAGATGCAAATTTTGTTTTTTTTTATATTTAATCTTTCTTGGATTTGCAAAGCTCTGATTGAACAGAAAATCACAGTGTGCTGATCTGCCGATAAGAATAACGGCAGTGAAATTTGTCTGTAGAAGAAGAAGAAGAAGAAGAAGAAAAAAAAAAAGCTGATTTAATGACAAAGCTGTTGATAAGGCACAACTCCCTAAACCAGCCCAGTCTGACAGAAATGCCTGGGGCAAAAATACAGGCACAGATTATCATTAAGATAGCAACATAACATCTCACAACACAGTGGAGAAAAGGATTAAAACCAGGCTTGACAGACCTTCACACTACTCTGTTCCTGCAAAATATGAAACCGAGGCAAAATGCTACACTCTCAGGCTGTAGGACTAACCGCCCACCAGATGGATAGAAAAAAGTTACCTTTTCCACCTGCGTTCTATCATTGCTCAAGCAAAATAATACGCTGCCATGCTTTCACAGTAGCACTATGCACTTGTATTTGACTGACAAAATAAAGGAAATGGCCGCAAACTTCCCTGAGCTGATACATTTTTTTTATGCACCACCTCTGTGTAGGTATTTTTTGTTTAAAAAAAAGAAAGAAAGAAAATGCTCCGAACAGTTGTTCAATCTTAACAGGATGTTGCAGAGACATCTATGGCAATCGGATCAAAATTAAACGTGGAGAAAGAAAACAACTGTGAGCGTATTTATTGAATTTAATGGATGAAGCATGGAAGGTTTTTTTTTTGTTTTTTTTTAGACATTGTGCTGTTTAACTGTTCTAAATGAAACAAACAAATTAACATGCTTTGATAGAAACCAGGGAATTATTTTAGTCAAACAGTTAAGGCCTTTTTTTTCCACTTAATCGGCCATGTCTTGTGGGGATAATAACTTAAGAGGAGTGGAACGCTGTCTGAAGCTTTACCGCTGATCTTAATGAAAATCTGCAAAGGCAGATGTCGGCCTCCTTCAGTAAATTAATCAAAGTGACTCCAAAACTGAGGAGACAATTCGCTCCCATTGAACTGAGCTTTAAATGCGTCTTTCAAAGCAATACAAATATTTCATATAATGGTCAGCTGCCACGTTTAACAGTCTATGGCGGACATAGTGATTAACCTCCCCTCCCGATCCCATTAAATGAATCACAGCACAGCAGAGCACCCAAGGTTGAAGAAGAAACGCTGCCACTGCAATACAGCACATGCCGTATGTGGCCAACTGTGTGTCCTCGAGACTGTTGGAAGGTTATCATTCCGGGTCATTGTTATCATAGAGTTAACAGCTTTCACCCAGAGAGCCTATGGGACCAGTCGGTTCGAGATGCAGATCAAAGAGATATACGCTACAAGTAAATTTCCAATCGACCCCCTCGATCTGTTATCAAGCATTAAGAATTCCGGGCCAAGTGTAAAAATGCAGCGGGGGTAATTAGGGATAACGGCATAGCGCACCTGAGTGAGAGAACAGATAAAACATACTGACAAAAGCATTATCCCGCAGCCAAATCCAATGTGACTGGCATGAAATGGCAATAGCGGAGGAGTCAACAAAGTGCAATGGGACTGTGAACAAGGTTATTCACAAGCTGGGAGTCTATTTTGTCAATAATGTTTGTTTTCAAAGGTGCAGTCAAGGTGGATTAGCAGAGGATAGAGGCCTGTGGCTGAAACGCACTAGAGTGTGGATTTGGTTTCCACTGTGTGTATAGGATAGGCGGAGGTGGATAACTCTTCTTTCTATGTACCACATCTGGAAAGAGACGACTAAAAATTGCAATTTGTAGCGCAAGTCAGAAGCGGGCGAGTATGCTAATGAGTCAAACTTTCAAGTGTCAAGGACTGAAGATTTGTGCGACGCGACGTCAACGGCAGAATGCAGTTTTTCTCTTTTTTTTTTTTTAATTCGATGACGGTTAACGATCCACTTTAGTGCGAAATGAATCCCCAATAAAAAGTTATCGCTGTTGTACAAATACCAACTCGGACCCGTTTAAAAAAAGCCCATTTAATGAATAGTTACCTAATTTTCGGATGATATATTCAGGCTGTCCGATAATGGTTATCTTTTGTGGTGGACACAACAATAACTTTCTATTTACCAAAGCCAATAACTCCGCGCGCAGAATGTGAATAAATTCATTTTGAAGGTAACATAATGAAAGTGTTGGCACTCTGTTTTTCTCTGCCGCTGCAGCAGATGAGAGTGAGGTCTCTGGGATGGCGTGGGAGTTCGCTATCTCCCAGCCTCCAGATGGCTCCGTCTCCTCTTATCTAGAAGAATGGGTGCTGCCTCAATTTTTCAACCCAGCCTTATCTGGGAATCCTTTAAATTGAATATTTACTGGGCCTATGTTTTCCGACTGTGTTCGCCCTCTGAAGTCGACATTCCTCTTGCTTGTCGAGACAGGCCAAAAGGTTTTTCTCACTCATACACTCCCTTTGTCTGCCTTGTCAAGTAATGGGACAGTGATTGATTACGTGATTGCCGGGGAGAGAATAGAAGGTTAAGCAGTTAAGCAGGGGGAGCAGTGAAGATGTTAACGAATGGCCGTAGAGGGACTACGGTGCAACAATGGAGAAATGCACATTAGCCAAACACGACATCGGCCAGACCTCCATCTTATGTCAGAAGTGAAACACGTTAAATTAATCACTTCCTGAATAGTCTATTGTTTCCCGCGCGGTGTACACTAGAGGTTAAGAGAACACTTAAGCAGCTACTGAAAACATCTTATTTGACTATGACTGGCTGTGGTCTATCTGCGTAAACAAGCTGCACCACAGCTACTCCCTGGTAAGTGTCTAGAAAATGTCTTTTCAAAACCATTTTTGTGAAATGCCTCCATGTTGGATTAATCAGTGCAGCTGAGGATGTAATTGCTGTGCTTAAGTCAAAGCTGTAAGTGCAGATAATGAACACTGAATACAGAGCTGCCAGAATTCAGGGCAGAAGAAATGAGAACTTTGGGGGAACCAAAATGTCTTCAGTCGTCTTTGGAAAAGGACTAACGGAAAAGGAGAGTGTGTTGTATTTACATTACATGAAGACTGTTTTTGAAAAAACACGGGTCGCAAATAGTGATTAGCAAAGTGGAAATTGGATTGGTTATAAGGAGAATTCCAAGAGGCAAAGCTGTTGTAGCAAAACTGTACTACCACATGCTGATGGAGCTTATCATTTACAGATTAATAGATACATGGAAATGCATCAGTAAATGATTATTATTGTATGTATTCCACGTGTATTTAATCTTCTTTTATGATGGATGAGGCTTTAAGAAGATGATGACAAATAAAGGTTTATTCTGACTGTTGCTGCCCTCTGGTGGACAAAGAATTCCATCTTCCTTCAATTAAATGAGTGTAAGGACCGGGCTCCACAATTTAATTATCATTGAATGTAATATATAAAGGGATGTGAAAACCTCCCCTGGTATGTTAAACTATAAATGCAAACATTACAACAATACTGCCCTATGGTATAAAACTGAAGCAAATATTATTTTATAGATTAGATCATTACATTTCCCTGTAAAAAGGAAACTAGATCAGCATTTATCAGTAGTTTCCAGACATGGACATATTTTCTCCCCATAAAGGTTTTATATCCAGAGGTAAAAATAATACCTCTAATAGTGATAGTGATGATAATAATAGAAAAAGCAAAACTGCATATTGACACCATTTACTGTATGATAATCCTCTCTGTGTAATTTTGTGTGCAACGTCTTCAAGGCAAACCTAAATATACTTTTTTTTTTATTTATTTCTGTGCACAGTGACAATAAATGAGCGTTTCTTCTTAATGAAGTGTAAAATTATGTGTACAAATATCAACTATTGTTAGGCTTATACACGGATTGGGCAATATTTAAAAAAAAAAAAAACATATTCCTTCTAATTCTCTTCGTGAGGTGACTGTAAATATAGGTATAAAGTAAATGTGGGTATAAAGACAGACATCCTGTCACAAAAGAGTTTCAGTTTTTCTCTTTCCTGCAGCACGACTCTTCCCACGCCCACAAATTCACTGAGACTGCTGCTAATGTGTTTTACAGAGAACGATGCATCACGGGTTTTTGTAGCATTAAACTTGTGAGGCTAGCAAAGTTTATTGAAGTGTGTGTCTTCAGCACTAAAAGCCTGTTTAATCACACTCAACCTTCAGGCTAAATGCACTTGTTATATACCCCGCTGTGTTTTGTTGCACAACACTCTTATCACCGTTCAGTTCATCACAAACGCGGCTCAGGATTGCTTGGAGACAGCACTCACAACTATTTTTTTGTTTGTTTGTTTGTTTGTTTTTTCACCTTGGATGACTTTAACGCACAATTGTTCTGAATCAAAAGCAAGAAAAAGAAGTTATGAAAAATATTGCCATTTTGCTATGCGGTGAAAATCTTCTAAATATGTTGTTTTTGTCCCCGTCACCCAAACGTAACACAGGGTATCTGCAGGTTTAAGGATGTTAAATTTAGATTAGATTAGATTAAATTAGATTAGATGCCTTTATTGTCCCACTAGGGGAAATTCCAAATTACAGCAAGACTTTTTAAAACTTTTTTTAAGGCGTGTTGAGCCGCATTTTGTAATAACGGTGCATTTTGTAATAAACGTCCAAAATGTAATAACTTTTTCATTTCAATTTGTAATCAAGCCGCATTTTGTAATAAACTGCCGCATTTTGTAATAAACTGACCCAATTACTATCGGTACTATTCACTATTATATATTATATATTAATATCACTATTCAAAGGTTGCATTAGCCGAGAATATTCTGTAAATTCCAGATTTTTTTTTTTTTATTGGATGCCAAAACCACATCAAGAATAGTTATAAACATCCAACAAACCTTATTACGCTTCTTATAATACCCCTCCCCTCCCTGGCTGAGTGACAGACCACGTAGAGCTTTGAATTGGGCCACAAGTTATTGGCCTTTATAATTCCAAACTTCAAATAGGCAACTCAAGTTATATTTGGAGTATTCTGTCATACATAGATTTATTGGGCTACGTGGCTCTAAGGGAAATAGCATAAAAAACAACAAAAGTCACTCTTATATAAATTAATTGTTTAATAAACAACAATAATAGGCATTATTACATAATGCACCATGTTATTACATTTCCGAGAAAATAAAAAAGTTGCGAGCGCATTTTGTAATAATCTTCTCAAAATGTAATAACTTATTACATAATGTGGCAAAATTGATTACAAAATGCATTGGGGCAGTTTACTACAAAATGCGGCAGTTTATTACAAAATGAAATGAAAAAGTTATCACATTTTGGACGTTTATTACTAAATGCACCGTTATTACAAAATGCGGCTCAACAAGGCAGCTTTCATCAAATTTAAGATCTTTCGTCTGCGAGGTAGCAAAAAGTGTGCCCACGCTGCAAATAATTTTGTCCATACCTTTAATGGAACTGCTGAAAAATAACAAACATCAAGATCGCAGCTGTGTAGCAGAACATCGGCAACTTGTAACAGTTTAAAACATCTG
>JAPTHA010000018.1:31763401-31780069 GCA_029814585.1 Gymnapogon annona | reverse complement strand
TTAAATCCAACTTGAAAACCCAACTCTTTAAACGTGCTTTTAGTTCAATCTGACTCAGTTATGTTATTTTTTATTTTAATTTTTTATTTTATTTATCTGAATAGCTCAGTTGGGAAGGCACCGGTCTGGAGCATCCAGTGGCTTGTGTCAGGAAGGGCATCTGACATAAAAACCCCTGCCAAATCAACTTTGCAAATTTGTTTTGCTGTGGCGACCCCGGAAGGGAAAAAGTAAAAAAAAAATCTGAATTACAGTGGTTGTGTTTTATTTTTTGCTATTTTCAAAAATTTGTCTTGTTTGTTTTCTGTTGTATTTCTTTCTGTTTTACAAGTCATGTGTTTAACAATAATGTCTATCCTCAAGTTGTCATTTTTTTTCTCTGCTTAAAAAAAAACTAACAAAAAAACAAACTTAAATGTCTGTTCTACCATGGTTTTATTTATTTTACTGTTACTTTATTTCATTTTGTTGTTTTTAAATCATCTGTGTCTGTAAAGCACTTTGGGTCGACTTCTCTTGTTTCTTTAAATTCTTTATATTTGTGTTATACAAATAAATTGACTTGACTCAAAACACTTCGAAATTCAATTCAATAAATACTTGATTTATCACCGTAGGAAAATTGCTGTTTTTATTCTTTGATTCTCGTTTCTAAATGCGTTCTCATTTGCAAGAGACAGTTCTGTCGTAGCCCCTTGTTTACCCCTTTATCCAGTCTGCAGCCTGTTGTGTACACACTCACGCCAGACATGCTTAAACCTCCCAGTGTCTCTGTAGATGTGGAAGGTTTTTCACTGACGTTTTTCCTGGCTCTCCGTTTGCTCTCCACCAGCTTGTCCCCTCTGCCTTGTATTCAGGAGGACAGTGACAGCGCTCATACGGTTGCATCTCCCTTACATATTCTTTTTTTTTTTTTTTTTTTCTCCTCTGCAGACTGATGAGTTCTGACGGAGCGAATGCCTTTGTCTTGCACTCTCTCTCATGCAGACCCTCTTTCAATTGTTGTTTTTCTTATTCCTGTCGACAGAAAGTTGTTTTTGCTGCCTCCCTTCCCTGCACGTTCGTGACAGGCATGCTTCCTGCATTGTATGTGTGCGGTTGTGCACGTGTGCGTGTAGGTGCGCGTGCGTGTGTGTCTACGCATCTGTGTGTCTGTGTGTGTGTGTGTGTATGTATGTGAGCACTTCAGTGGAGTAGAAACTGCTTTTATGTAAGTGCCAAGTGTGGAGAATGGTTCCGCCAGTGAAGGACAGCCTCTAGTGCTGCAGTGGGCTTCCCATTCTGTTCCAAAGAGCCAAATGCCTTTATCTGATGTAGGATCTTTGTTATTTGTCCATGAAACTACAACTGAGAACATCTTATACCTGCGGGACTGCCCGAGTGATCTCCTCCATACCAGCATGTGGACATGAACATAAATGGAGCAGTTTGCTCCTTTGCCATCCTATACTGTTATTAATTCACAGCCAGCCTTCTTCCTTTGGTTCCTTTGAAATGTTGAATATAGAGACGTACAAAGTCTTATGAGTAAAACGGACATACGGGCAATATAGTGTTTGGCCACAGCTCTTTGGCATCACCCCAAAAATACTAATATGCGTGTCACCCCAACGTTCCTAAAGTGGTTCCGTGTTTTAGTTGTACATCCTCAAGACACAGTGCAACGTTGTGGCTTGTGTTTACAGACTGTCTGCCATCTTGACTTGTGTGTTTCAGCCACTGTCTTGTGGTTTGGACTGGTCCCAGGTCTCCGAGCAGATGGTGGCACAGTTCAACATGTGCAACACACTGGTGGCACCAGTTTACTTATCACAGAGCATCTAATAAAGTTTGGGCTCAACAGTCTGGTTTGGTCACCGGGTCATTGTTGCCAAATCTGATATCGCTTGCTTGCTTGTTTTGCACACTGAAAAGCTACACAAATTGAACTGTTAAGAACACTCAGACTCACAGAGCTCAAGCCTCTGTGCGAGCCAATAGCCAAAAGCCATTCTTCATGGTTTAACTGCACATTGCGACTTATTTTTTTCCTCATTTTTTGACAGTTAGTGTCATCAACAGAGACATATAATGTTAGTAAAAGGGGGAAATTCCAGTGTTTGGGTGTAAACACGCCATGGCCTCAGGGAGACACAAGGCTGTTCAGTTTGACTGGGAAAATTACATATTTTGTAAAAAAATAGTTGGCTTTATAACTGTCTGAATGCTTTTGAAATCTGACTCTCTGTCATCATTCATCACCCCAAGGAGCGTACGACAGACTCATGTGATTCATTTATTTATTCATTTGGTCATAGTACCTGTTTGGTATTTTTGTACTTTTGTGATTTTTTTATTTTTTATTTTTTTTGGCAGTTGTCTCTGATCATTTTGGGTTATGGATGTCGTCTTGTAGTGTGAATGTATCTATAATGTTGCGTTATGAAAAAAAACAAAAAAAAAACAGAAGTGTACGATGGTGTTTTAACCGGCACATATGACTGTATTTTCAGCCTTTTTTTATCTTGTTTTACTGTTTTGGAGAGATTTCTGGCTCTTGCGATGAGCATGTACGTTCAGCCATGAGAGCTGAGTGTGTCATGACAAAGTAACCATATAAAAACAGCCAAGCAACAATATAAAAAGTGGCTAGAGGTCCTCTCATCCTTCTCATACTGTGATGCAGTTCTGTCTGAGAAACTAAACTCAGTTACAGAAGTTACAGTCCATCAGTGGCAAGAGATTGTACATATTTTGTGGTTTGAATAAACATCAACTAATAATTAAACATGTCTCTAATTACCACTGTAACTTCAATGGTCTTTTTTGTATTTTCTACAACATGGTAGAATTCTGTATGTTTTCATAGAATTAGCCTGCAAATCATCTCTCAGTCTGTAAATAGAATACAAGACCGTCAACTCAGTCCGGGGTTGTAGCCCTAATAAACACTTTGCAGTCTTGTTTCTACATTGTAACTCGACTTCACACTTGAGATGGAAAGTGCACTCAGGCTGCCAAGCATAGACGATCCAGGAAGACGCTTTGATATCTGCTCACATACCTTTGATGCTCACAACACTAGATGTGCAGTGATATTTACTAAATCAAAGTAAGTTTTCTCTCAACAGCTGCATAGAATTTAAGATGAATGGAAACAGTTGTCTCTCACTGAAGTTCCCAACATCACCTTGAGGAAAAAAAAAAAAAAAAAAGAAAAAAGAAAGATCTGTATCTGGTGAAATGCAATGCCCAAAATGTGGCTTGAATTTAGTGTATGCTAGGAAATAAGTGAAATAAAATTAACCCATCAAAAACAAATAAATAACTGCTTTTGAACCACCAGTCGCTAGTTTTGCAAAGTCATGACCGTACAGAAAAAGTAAATTTATAGATAGTGAAATTCCATGGTACGCTCATTACTATGGTTCTCTGGTAAGTTCTTTAGCCACAAGGTTTACAGAGCCTGATGTGGCAGCAATAGATAAACCCACTGGTGGCAAGAAGGACTACAGCCTCTGTGGTCCTAGAAACCAAAATGTGGGTTTGAGCATAGTCCTTGGAGGCAACCATCTGACCTAAAAGAGTAAATGGCAAATCTTTTGATGCCTTAGTGAGACAATCCCAAGCCTTTCCAGGGCTGTTCTCAGCAAGCTGACCTCAAATCATAGTGGTGCAGCGGACGGAGCTCTTTGATGAATCTGACAGTCATAACCTCCGGAGAGGACCAAGAACTGTAGGGACTGGGGTCCCATTTCCACTGGACTCTGAAGTCTGTGTACTAGTGAATGTAACTGAACTCCAACTGTCAAAGTATGTGAAGAAACTGACAGAAATTCAATCACTAAGAAATGTATTGATAGAAAATGGAAATTAGGCCCCGCCCCCCTTCCAATCAAGATGTGGTTGAAGAAGTCAACAGTTTTGTGAACCTGGAGAAAATAACCTACAGGATGGGGAAAAAAAATAAGTAGGATGTACTACAAGATATGGAACCATTTATAAAGTACATGGAAAATGTACCAGTACGCCACGTTGGTTCAGCTCTATAAACCTGAGCAGGTCTTGTGGGACTTAAGAGGTCAGAGGTCAACATATATCTCTACGGGACTCGTGCCCTTCACTTATTTATATGTTTTGTGTGTTTGGTTTGTTTTGTTTCTTTTTTTATTTGTTTTTTTGGGGGGGCTGAATGTAACTATAATATTGTTTAATGAAAAATCTAATTAAAATAATGATAATAAAAAAAGATAGCTGGATAGCTCAGTTGGTAAGGCACTGGGCTGGTGCATTAGGGGACCCAGGTTCGATTCATGGGATGAGCATCCAGTGGATTGTTTCAGGAAGGGCATCTGATGTAAAAACTCAAATATGTGAATGGGATTCGCTGTGTCGACCCCGGAAGGGAAAAAGCAGAAAGAAATCCTCATCATAATAAAAAAAGAACTATATGGATGAGAAAAGCAGCTGAACGCCTTCAGCAATTGAAAATGACCTCGACACAGTGTCCGCAGTAATACAAGGTGTGCACCACTCAAGCTGTACTCGTGTATGTGATTAGAACCTGTGGGTAATAGCTGAAAATAATGAAGAGAACGCAAGAATGTTCATGCAAAGGTTTTCTTTTTTTTTTTTTTTCTTCTTGAGGACAGTCTGATAGGTGCAGATACTTGCAATTAGCCTCCATTTAATTGTCCCAGAAAGTACTTCCTAGTGTGTATGGACCATTCCGGCCCAGAAGCTGAACCACCTAATTGGAACGCAGCCTTTATTGATTATCTCAGGTACACCGGTGTGTGTTTGGCCGCCACTCACAAAGTCTACTGCGAGAAGGGTCTGTTCCGAATCCTTGGGAAACCTAAGGGTTTCTTGAAGACATTTCTGAGGGGAAAGGTGACTCAACTGTAGTCGTTAGGCTATTTCAGCCTCACAAAGAGCTGTCAAAATGGTCACGTTGCATGTCAGAAACATTATTAAATTCCTGAGAAAAGTGATGGGAATAAGCTTATGAGTATCAAATAATAATGGCATGGTTAACAGCCGTCAATGATTATATCTTACACAGAAAGAAATTCAAGTTTTAAAACAGATCAAAGTTCAGAAATACAATTCAGAGTTTATTATCTTAGTGTGGTAGTGTTGTGAAGGCTACTTTTGAAATATAACAGGTTCATACATACATTACTGCTTGATCCATGTAAGTTTATGAAAGTAGAGAGGTACTTCCCCACAGAGTAGTAGTTTTAGTTGTGTCAAACCTGTACTTGTAATTGAGTTGTAGGAACCACTCTCCCCTTAACAACGTTTTGGCTGTACATACACACAGGCAGTAGAACAATGGTACGCAGCGGTGTGATGTATATATTATTATTCTGCATCCACTAAAGTACTTTTATAGATTATATCTAACACACTCACATGCACACACACAAAGAAATGGAAAATTATCTGCATTTATGTACAGAAGAATATAGAAGAGAATACAAATGACCAAGACAGTCCAAGACAAGTCCAAGACAATCTCCATGAAGTGTTTAGTTAACAGCAGAGTGAAGGTGGATTCAGCCTCATCCATCCCATAATCCACCACACAATCAATCACACACTCTACTGTCTTCTCTTCGTGTTCCTTCTCAGAAGTTCACACAGATGATACAAACTAAAAAAGACCCTGCCCCTGTCTAACTCTCTTAGTAGCTAAAAAGGTTCTTAGAACTATGGTGGGAGGTCATAGTTCCTATGCTGTGGGAGTGCATGAAAAAGGGTCGAGGAATTAAAAAAGGTTATGCAAACTAGAAAATGTTCCATTTATCATTTAATATATCAAGTGATGCATTTGGTCCTTGTCATTTTAAAGTGGCACATGCAGCTCAAAATAAACATTGAACTAAGGCAGTTCAACCTCACGTATGACTTATACTGCGTGGATGTGACAAGTAAACAGATGACGTCCCGCCTTCTTGTCTAAGGGAAAATGGTACAATTCGAAACGAGAAAGCCAAGCAAATCCCCAAAATAGAGCGCATACTGACAAATGAATGGGTTCTGTCTTGATGCAGGGGCTTCCTCTCCTCGAACCATGTTTTCTGGAAATGTGCCAAAAGAATGCATTCCTTCATGGTAAAGGATAATTCACCAGAATGAACGATGATCTGTTCTGTAGGTCAGCTTTTGACTGAAAAGACTGTGTCTCATACAATTCACTTATTTATGTTTGTTTGGGTTTTTTTTGTCACTGTACAGAGATTTTTGTTTTTTTGTATGCTCCATGTGGTGTTTCTTTTTGTGTCTTGTCTCTGATCCTGTCATTGTAGGTTGGGAATATTGCTATATAGTCTATGAATGTAACTATAATTTTGTCAAAAATTAAATGAAAATGCTATATCCAACATTTTGAGTCATAAGTAAATATATGTATATATATTTTGCAAAGTAACACTAACAATTTAAGGTTGCATTTATTATGTAATGACGTGGTTCTCATTATCCTTGTAAGTGGCGGTTCCACAACACCAGCGGTAACCGGATCATTTCTAACCATAACTCGACAGAAAGTATTCATTTTTAGGACTTGGGTTGGAATTCTTTCAGCTAGCTCACAGAAGTGTTGAAAACAACTCCGAAGTGAGTTTGAGTGACAGGAGTGGCATTAGAACAGGGCTGCCTCGACAGCCCATATCCCTTTCACGGGCTGGAAGTGGAGGCTGGCTGAAAATGGCATCTCCCAGGGAAAGCCAACAACTGGCTATCACCCTGACCGTTTGTCTTCATCAATCAACCTGCATTTGTTGACCGAGCAACATGATGTCACTATTAATTTCATGCATTCCCTTAACAGGGTCCAGAGGGGAGCCCTATCCTCACAGTCGGCATTTCCTTTCCTGTTGCATTATGGGATGTGTCCGTTTCCTTTCAGGAGATCAGTTGGACTTTTTCAAAGTCCTGCTTCATCTCTTGTTGTTTTTTTTTTCCCCTCGTGCTTTTTCATCTCCCCTTCATTCCTGTCTGCTGTTTCTCCCCTCATGGTGTTATTTGCTTTGCTTTGTCATAGCTCCTCTGGTTGGAAGCAGCTCCATCGTGTTTGTATCCTTGTCATGCGAGTACTTGTGATGATTTCCACTTATTTGCTGAGGTATACAACTGAACTGGAATGCACCAAACCTTTTGATCAACCCTCAGATTTCACGAACAGATACTGGCACCGCGTGCTCAGATCGGCACATTAGCGTTTCATTTGAAAGAATGGTGTCACCGTGTTGACAAGCTCATGTTAACTTGGTGGCTTCTAAGGGAGAATGTTTAAAGTGGATAAATGCCTCAGGACTCCATCTGTCTGTCTTATTGTCCTGATTGTAGTTTATTTTCGGTGATTATGAAAACCTTTAAACAGACTTTTGGGGATGTTGGTTTATTAGCTTTAGATGAAGTATGCCCCCATTGCGCGACAATTCTACACCAGGTACTTAATGTTATCTCCGCTGACTTCTGTGCATCTGTATTTGCTGTCTACACGACTGCCTGTGTGTGTTTTTTTTTTCTCGTTCCTTTGAATATCGCAGAGGAGGAGAAAGAGGAGGAGGAGGGAATTGTGAATGATATTCCACGCTCCTATAGTCTCTTGCTCTACTCCCGTCCTTTTCCTCCTCCGTCTCACTCCCCTCTCTGTCAGTCTCTCTCCCTCTCTCTCTCCCTGTTACTGCACCTCTCCTCTGGCTTTAAGAGGCTTAGCAGCAGCTTAGCGCCCAGGTCAAACTGGCCTTTGCCCTTCATCTGTCAGCCTTTTGATGTGGTGCCAGCCTGGGCTTCTTGCTACGCTCTGCCTTTAACAGCACGTCCAGGGGTCAGGAGAGGGCTCCGCATCAAGACCGCCACCCCACCTTAGCAATCCCACCCCTACCCCCTCACCCCCCGGTCCACAACCAATACCTACCACCTCCCGCCTCCCTCGCAGATGTGTCTCTGATGCCCCCCCCCGCCCCTCCACTACCGCCCTCTGCCCTCCCTTGCCTCTTCCCTACCCCGGTGCCCATTATTATTTTATAGTTTGGTTCTGCATTCCTTTCACTCAGGCTGCAGTGAAAGGCAGACCTTTGGCTTTATTGCTTACACATGTCCATGGCTTTCTCCCTCAGCAGGGAGAGACAAAACAGCAAGGGAGATGGCCAATAGGGGCCGGCCGTCTAAACTCTCCCCACCTTGAACTAATCGTTGGGGGGCCAGAGCGTGGCTCTACCACAGCCCTGTGCCAGTGGGGTTTCAATTTGTAGAGACATAAACAGATACTAAAGCCAAGGTAACAACACAGTGATTTATCAAGCCAGTTCACATCAAATTATCACAGCGCCCCCCTGTTGTCAGACCCCATAATAGCCCCCAGCCCAGCCACTGCTTCAGAGGTGCACCGTGGTCACACTTGATTTGGGAGTGCACAAACATGTGTCCTTCTGTCTGGTTTCCCTCTGAGCGTGACGCTTCACACCAGCCAGCGATCATCTTGGACAGAGCGTCATGAGATTAAAGAGATGAATGTCTGCAATTGTTGTGTTTTGGGGGTGTGTTGATAAAGATCTGTTGGGTGTATGTGTGTGTACCCTTACTTTGCACATGCCTATATGTAAATACTTGGTCTCATGATTATAAAGTGGACTTCATATGCTCACATGCAGGGGATTTTCTGAGGTTTTCACTGGAATATTGGAAGGTCATGACTTTACTAACACTTTGAGATATGTTGGTTTTTTTATGATATAAAATTCACCAAATTCATATCGTTGTCTGCTGAAAATAATGAATAAATTCAAGTTTTAATTGCCTGAGTATGGTATACCTCCTACAGTGTACTGTCTCAGCCTCTGTATTTCACTCAGTGGACCGTAGATAAAAATAGTAGTCCTTAGTGGAAACGCACACACCCTAGTCAAGTTAAATTGTGTACGCCTGTGCAAGCCAGGTAAGTAACAGAATCTATCTTGAAATAAACAGATTATTTTTCTGTAGCGAAATCATGTTTCACTTTAATATGGTGCCTGAACAGAGTACCGGCTTTGATCTCCACTAGCAGAGCCCAGCACATGGATAATATATCTTTCAGAGATAAAAGTAAAAATGTGTGCTAGGTGATGATGTCATTCAGCTGTGGCCGCAAGCCTGGGAGAAAAGCAAACTTTCACAGGCGTGGCTATCCCAGGGATCACTAAGAGTGCTCTCTGAGCCCTTGGGGAAATCAATTACACATTGTCCGAACTGTGATTCCTGCTGTAGGAACTTAATCGCGGAGGCCTTCTGCAGAGGATCATCCCGATGAGTTTGGACACTGTTTTTGCTCCCTGGTGTCTGCCGCTCTCCTCTCCTCCCTGTCCCACCTCCCATCACCCCTACACCCCCCGCCCCACCCCTCCCTAACCCCCGTCTACAACCTTTTGCAATCCGCTACATTTGTGTGCAACTAACAATTCAGCAGAGAGTCATTCATCATCATTTGCCGGTGTATATGTCTTGAGTGGCTCGGCTTTGATCGTGCCGTATTTTATACTTTACATCTGTTCTACATTTAACCTCCAGTAATAGCGATGCTCAGAAACTATTACCTTGGCCGAGCATGGGAAGAGTTTACCTGGTGACATTGCAGCCAGCGTAAATCTGACAAATTTGTCATGACTGCTAAATAAATGATGCACCAGTTGAAACATTGTGATGTGTAGATCTTTTTTTCCTATTCCTTGCCTTATGATACAGAACTCACAGCGATCCTGCACTTCCTCTTGCGTGATCTTCTCTCCTTTCAAGCTTATCTGCTCCTAAATCATCCTCTTTAAATTGGGAAGACTATGGTTTTTTTTTTCTTTTCCTGTTTTCTTTCTTTCCGAACTGAAACTCTTTCCAGCTTTATCATTTCCAGTCTCTGAGGGCTTGCCTTCTATGTATGGGTGCTGGCATTCCACCTATGGCTCCCGACCCTTTCTTTTCTCCCTCACTCTTTCTGGCCTCAGGATCCCAAGAGCATAAGGGCCTGACCCTCCCTCCCCCAACCCCTCCTCCTCCAGCACACTAATCATCTCTAATCAGAAGTGAAATGCATTTTTCTAAGGAAGTAGCTGGAAAATTTCACAATCTGCATTTCTCCGACCAAGCTGATTAGGGAAACATTATCCTGCTTTCACAGTCACTTCCAATCTGCCTTTAATCTGTCACTTCAATCGCCTAATTATTTAGTCAATGACCTGGGGACGCAATCTTACAAAAGAATGAAATGCATGCCATATCATTTTCCCTTTCATTTATGCATGATATCGCTGGTTACATGTTATGTTCCCTTAAGCTAAATATGCAAGCCCTGCTCATGTACACGTATATGTGTGTCTGTGTGTGTGTGTGTGTGTGTGTTCGTGTGCGTGCATGCTGTTCAGGAATTTATTGTCCTTGCCCATCGCATCTGTACATGTGTGGATGTGTGCTTCTGTGTGTGTCAACAGTAGCTTGTTTAGAAGCTGCTGAGCTGTGAATGCTGGCTGGGGGTAATGCAGTTTAGCCCTGAGTTGGAGAGCCTTCAGGGAATGAGACTCTGTGGGGGAGTCGTGTTATTGGAAAGGTCATGATTACAGTAGGGGGTCAAAATAACTCGCTGACACTCTTTATACACAAGTGACTGCTATTGTGCCTTAGGATGTCAAGAACTATATTGAGTATTGACTATATGTCACAGCAATAAAAAGGAAACCTGTTCTCCATCGGCAAATGTTCTACCTCCAAAGAACGTGAAGTCAGGACAAAAGGTAAAATAAATAAATATATCTTCAATGTCAATAAGAATGATGTGGTAATTCTGTTGCAGATGGAGAAAGAACAACATTATCTCTTTAGACGGTGCTGTTTGGAATGACATCTAAAATGACTTATGTTTTATGCATATTCATTTCTTTTTTCCATCAACAAAAAGCCCACATTGTCCAGGTTTCATTAGCAAGATCTCTCAAACTGAATAACAAAACTCGCAGTCCAGGGTCCTTTCATCTGTTCTAAAATAATAAATGTAGAATTAAAAAAAAAAGACAATGAGTTTGTCGACCCGTTTAGATTTATAAACCCCTTTAGAATAATTCCACTGTAATGTGAATACGCGTAAACAAATATGTGACAGGAGAGGCATCAAAAAATTGACAAGTTTACAAGTGAAAAGATGTTGTCAGTTCTGAATATTACATCTGCATCAGCAAAAAAAAATAATCACGTGGATATATCAGCTGATGCACTTTGCTTTTTTTTTTTATTCTTTTCCCAAGCAACGGAGCCTTATACTTGAGTGAAAATGCCTCCAGATCCAGATATAGATCCGGACCACCTCTGCGGCAGAGACCTCAAATACACAAATATTTTTTCCCCCAGTTCTATTAAATTGTATTGGCTGTAGATATTTGAGGAGCCGTGCCTCTTGTTTGGTCGTGTAAACATCATTACCTTTAGTACATACAACTACTCACTTATGGATGCTAAGGTGAGGTTTTAATAAAAGGGAAAGGGGGCGTAGTTGCCGTGGAGGACCATGAACTTTCCACACAGCACGGACCACTTCTGAGTCTGAGTTTGAGTCTGGCCCGGGCCCGTGGTGGCGGTCTGATAAGGAGCCTGGCCCGTCCGGGGCAGCTGTCCCTCTTTCATCTTTCTCTTCAGTGAATGTCAGAGCCTTCCTCTATTTGTGGCTGCCTTTACTTCCCTTATCACCTCTGGATTGTGGAGAGGCATCATGCTTATTTGTTCCTGACACCCTATCTGCTAATAAACCTGCTTGGAATGATGCTTTTAAAAGGGTGTAAGAAAACATTCCACTGCCTGGCTGGGTCTTGAGTTCTAGAAAAAAAACTAAAGCCGGTGCTTTGAGCCTCCGTGGAGTGTCACAAAACACGCTGCCAGAGGTCGTGAACTCTAGCACACAAAGAGCACTTTGACCATGGGAATAGCAATGTTAAATCCAAAACAAACAAGAGATGCACATCAAACACAATGCCATTCTCTCCGTGTTCTCAAATTCCATATGCACCACACAGCTCTTGTGCTTTTTAACCCGTGTACAGTGTATTGGCGGCTCTTTCCCACAGAGTAGTCGTTCCAGTGTTAGTTTTAGTTTTGTCTATCCTGTACCTGTTATTGAGTTGTAGGAACTACTCTCCCCAGGGGAACTTTTTGGTTGTGCATTCACACGGGCAGTAGAACCATGGTATGGAGTGATGTGACGTAATCTTATTCTGCATCCTCCAAAGCACTACAACACACACTGCACCTAACACACAGACACACACGCACACACACACACAAGGATGGAAAATATTCATTCATTCATTCATTCTCCAAGCCGCTGAATCCTTTGAAAATGATCTATATTTCTGTTCAGAATAATATAGAATACAAATGAGTCCAGACAATCTCCATAAAGTGTTTAGTCAACAGCAGGGTGAAGATGGATTTAGCCTCATACATCCCATAATCAAAAACACACACACTCTACTGTCTTCTCTTCATCTGTTCATAGACCAGACGTGTGTGTTCTTTCTCTTCTCAAGAGTTCACACAGATTCAGATACGAGAGCTGAAACGCTACAGATAACATGCCAACGGGAAATGTCAAAGGTCACATTACTGTTTATTATTCTTAACCAATAAATATCCTTTGCAGATGTACTGTATAAACTGATATATACTGTTTAGAAAAGCTATAGGACTTATGTCTATGATCTGATAACAGCTGCGATCACCATGCTATGCACTATCTCTTCTGCAAAACGCGTAATTGGCCGTGGGTTGAGGTCTATCAATCAGCAAACACCCATGTCATATACAGTAGTTCCTGTCGAACTAAAAAGACCCTCCGTTGGAGTAGGGAGTGTCTAAAAAGGTTCTACAACCTATGCTTGTAGTTCGTAGTTTCTATGTTGTGGCACGAAAAATGGTTCTAAGAGCCGGAAAGGTTGTAGTAACTAAAGAGGTTCTAAAAACTACAAAAAGGTTCTAAGAACTAAAAAGGTTGTAGAAACTAAAAAGGGTCTAAGAACTACAAAATGTTCTAGGAACTAAAAAGGTTCTAGGAACTAAAAGGGTTCTAGGAATCGCAATAGGTTCTAGGAACTGCAAAAGGTTCTAGGAACTAAAAAGGTTCTAGGAACTAAAAAGATTCTAGGAACTTAAAGGATCCAGGAACTAAAAAAAAGATTCTATGAACTACAAAAGGTTCCTACTGTGGGAAAGCACGTTGTAACACACACACACTGTCTGTTTATGAAACGGATAAGTTATTAAAACTGCAAATTCCCCTGTTTTTCTTTCAGCATTTTCTAATTATGTCGTTCATTCTTGTTTGTAGAATCTCATTTTTCTTTGGTCTGTGTTTTTCCTTCCATCTACAAAACATAACAAATTGACGTGAGTGTACAAAAATGAGCTGCAAGCAGAGTCTAGAGGCAGGGCCTGCTGAGAGATAATCGTTTATTTGTGTCTTTCATTCATTTATTTCAACGGAATTCACACAAAACAAACCTGAGTCAAGTCTTTTATTCTGTTATTATTTCTGCGCCTCTGAAAGGAGTGAGACAGACATTCTTGACGTCTGCCACTGTTCCACACAAAACGACACAGACAAATGAGTCCTAATGTATCTGCGTCAAGGTTAAAAGTGCAAGGCAATCACCGTAACTTTTTTTTTTTTTTTTTTTTTTTGCATCAGAACAAATAAATGACTTGTTGGTACGTCTGACTTGATACCCGATAATCAAGTTATAATAACAGATGGGCCTGTAACATAGAGACAGAGGGAGAGAGAGAGAGAGAGAGATGTGGGGGCATGTGCTGCTGGAGAGAGTTGATGTTGATGTAACTATTTCAGGAATGCCGGAGAGGAAACAATATTGATCGGGACACTTAGACTTGATAAGGACGTCAGGTTTAAGCGGAGCAAAGCAATCATTAAGTACACCGCCGGGCCGCTGTTGTTCAAAAAAATATATATATTTGTTGCTCCGTCTCTTGCCATAACCCCTCCTTCTCCCTTTTCTCTTTGTTTGTTTGTTTTTTTTTTTTTCCCCACCACTTTATTTTCTTCTTTCTTGCCAGAGGTGAAAAGAAAATCTCATCTCCATCAGGCTAAATTGTGGTGGGCAGCATTATCAGTTCAAAAGACCTGGGGATTTGACAGTTCCCACTCCATCGTGATTAATTACTTCTCAACTGTGGTGGGCCCTCCTCTCCCCTTTCTCTTTCTCTGCCTGCTGTTGCAGTGGTGATCGCGGTGGCTGGAGGCAACACATGATAAGTGCTGCCCTTATTACTGGTCTCAATGGGAGATGGCCCAGACTGCACTGGGCTAACACGGGCCAATCACACCCCCTGAACCACATGGGGGCCGGGGCGGTTTGTGGGATTCATGCCCTTTGTTTACTCTTTAGTGTGTAATAGAACGGTACAGTGCTGCCAAATCTGTGTTGTGTTGGGTTAAATAACCTCTTGCGCTCTTCAATCTCTCTTCTTTCTTTTTTTTTTTTCATCCATCCATCCATCCTACTCTTACTCCCGCCCCTCCAGGGCAATAAGGAGTTTCGATCTGTTCTTTAATCACTGCGCCAGTCTGGATAGGAACTACAGACTCAAGAGCTCTCTATTATCATCAGCCAAGGGGAAGAAGGACACTTCTCGTCACATGTCTGATGGACAGAATTAATCACTTATGGACATCATACAGCAGAAGCCATTTATTATAACCAGCGGAATCACATAGGAAGAAAACCCTTCAATTAACCAAAAGGGACCTCAATATAGTTAAGTACTTAGCTGTGTACATATTTGTAATACAAGCTCGTGGCAGCCTTTTCCACTGATATTTGCATTCTGAGGTTCTCAAGGTTCTGCACACAGCTGGTCCTTGAGCTGCGTGTCTCCCTGTAGGCTCCTCTGTTTGGCTTGTGTATATGAGTGGCACTTTCCCTGAGGCTGTGCCTGCTCGTGTGTGTCTGTACATGCATTTGTGCACATGTATGTTTCAGCATATGCGTTTTTTTTTTGTTTTTTTTCCCTCCATTGTGTGCATACGTGCTGGTGTGTGTGTGTGCGTGGGTGTGTGGGAGTGTGTGTGAGTGTGTGTGTGTAAATAAGCCTACATAGGAAAGCTTCATTATTGGACCTGTCAGTATTGGAAGTTTCCCCCGAAGGCAATGAGGAGGAGATGTGAGACAGAAAGACACAGTAGGGCACCATGCACACACGCCTGTCACACGCCTGTCCCCAACGGTGGGCATGTGGGCCATTATGATGTCTTTCAGATGGACACATCTGTCTGTTTCTCTGGGAACAAATCTGCTAAAAGCAGGGAGGGAGTCGTGAACGAATGTCTCTGGTGGAATTGTATTTGTTTATTCCTGCCATAGCAGATTGCCTGGGTGTCATGATATACAGCATATTGTGAGCAGACTTCCTTGGAGACACCACTGGAGCTGTGTTAGATCCCTCCAAAAGCGTGTTGAGATGTGAAAATTGTTTTAGAACCCAGTGTTTTCCCAGGATCCCCTTATTTATTTATTTATTTATTTATTTTTTATCTCGAGCAGCAGAAGTTAATGTCAATGAAAAGATGTTTCATTCTAGTCTGTCATGTAAATGATCAGAACTGCGTTCGTCGCTTCGATCTCGTCCACAGGGAGCGAAGAGGATGAGTGTTGTCATTACAGACAAGGAGGCAAGGTGAACCTTTCCTAGACATTGGGACCTTTTCCTGAGTACACAGAATCGGAGCAAGCTCTCCACGCACCTTCACATAATCCCTGGCATTTTGTTTTGATGCTCCACAGCATGAAAATGAGGAAATATGGCAATGTTGTGGCATTTGAAGTCAATATGTATTATAAAATCAATCTAGATGAAGATCTGCCATCCCTCTAATTAGATGGGGTGACTGGAGATTGATTTTTAATTGCAAAAGTAATTACATGGAGCAGATAGCCAGTGACATTTGATTATCTAGGTGATTGATTAAAAGGCCTGGCTGCTAGGGCAGACTGTCAGCCAGCTGAATCCAGACAAAAGAGAAAATTAAAAAAGTTGTCCCGTTTGTAATCACGAATTTCAAGGGTGAAATTACAAAGCCAAACATCCCCTTGGAGAAGCTCAGCATCCTTCCACTTTGCGCCTGTCTGCCCTCCTATCTCACCCCCGCCGTCACAACGCCCACAACCAAGACCCCCGTGACAGGCTAAAAAGGGGGAAAACAATGATGTGAAAAATGAATTGAGGAATTGTTCTGTTACAGACAAGCCTGGTGCGTAAATGACGGGTGCATACATCTGCTTAGCAGCCTTGTCACATCATCATAGGCGGCAGAGAAGGGAAAAGAGGAAGTGATACAGGCAGATGGAAAGAAGGACAGAGGAACGGAGCCAAGGAAAGCGCTTATCACTCTGAGAGCTCCTTCCCTCATCTTCAGCTGTTGTCATCCCACTGCAATAGGTGCCTGCACTTGTTCATTGTTGTCTGTCGACGAGGAAGTCAGACTAAATAAACAACACAACAACATCTTTTTCTCTGCGTGTGTGTTTGGGGGAAAGCCAGAAGAAATCCCTTTTCATGTCGTCTTTTCTCCTCATCTGTCATTCTAGCGGGATCACTTTTTTTTAGAAAATGAACGGTGACAAGGTAAACTGTTGGGCGGGTGGGAAG
>JAPTHA010000018.1:31721384-31735237 GCA_029814585.1 Gymnapogon annona | reverse complement strand
GGTGGGGTGGGGGGGCGGGGCAGACCTAGAGTGGTTACACCCTCCTAAGCCCGGTGTAGGTGTCTGGAGGGCATGTGACCACCTGGCCAAAGAGAGGGGAGCGGCAGTGATTAATGCACCTTGTTTAGGGTGCCGTCATCGGAATGAGATGGACGAGGGCTCAGGATGATGGATGAGGGCCGGAGCAAGGGCTGATAAGACATGGCCCATGAATCTGTTCTACATCATCAGCCGCTTTGATCACTGACAGAAGTTCAGAAATGGGCCTGTGCATCTGTCCAAACAAACAAAAGCCTCTTCCCTTCCCAGAATCCTCCCTTTCCCTGTTACTAACCCCCCTCTGCCCGTTCTAGTTCCAACTGCCACTCATGTTAGCAGACAAAAAAAAAAAAAAAAAAGAAATGTTACATACATAGGGTATGATTCTAAGAGAGAGCATGTATCTGACAGAAAGGTGAAGTGATATAGAAAGTAAAGAGTGGAGGGCACGAGGTAGGAGAAGACAGCGAAACGGGGGAGAGAGTGCAAAGTGCCCATAAGGGGGGATTGGAGCCTGTGAACCATGGCAGCACGGTTTAAAGCCCCCGAAAAGGAGCCCTCCTCTGCAATGACAGATTCGGCAGATAAGAGATGATCCATGAAAGCCGATCGGTGTGCTGACAGCAGGAGAGAGGCCTTGGCCCCGGCCGGCAGGGTGCATTACTGTGGGCAAACGCAGCTGTCAGGGCCAAACGGGCCCTCAGCGTTCTGCCATGCCACCACGCTGACGTCACGCCGCCGGAGCGGGAGGGCCTCGCGGAACCACGGCGCATTCCAGCCTCGGAAAGATTCCCAGGGCCAGTCTATTGCACAACTTCATTTTGGTTTGTATATCAGGCTGACAGGTGTTGAAGTTAACCTATCTCAGCAATTCTCTGACATATTGACAATGTGTGGAGGAATGCAAGGGGCGCACACACCGAGTGAAGGATTTCTGACAGGTAAAGCATAAAAGATTAGACTTGGATTTATTCTCCAGAATCGTGTTGAGCTGCAGTTATGAGGTCTCTTTTACTCTTCTAACACTGTTAGACTAAGGAGCTTTAAGCGCCAGTCTCAAGATAGACAGACAGAAATATGGACAGCATGGAGAATGAGATCCACTGTGTAAAACAGGAGACTTTCATGTACTTTCCCTGCTGAACACGCGGCCGCACGGCGCCGATTCCAACAGCCTCTAAAGAAAATTACCCCGTCTATACCGAGGGGGACGGAGAAAAAAGGAGCGATGATGATTCCCTCAAGGAAAAGCAAAAGGCAGTAATAAGCTTTTTAATTTATACTTGAAATTATTTTATGCTCAATAGATACACTCTGGGTCCTTATTGCTATTTAAATGATTATTCTCGCCAAATTATTTTAATCCATTTTCAGAGGGGAAAAAAAAAAAGAAAAAACATTTCTACATCCTCATTTAAACGGCTAAATGGGGGCATCTTTTAACTTCATGCGGTCGACATAGTAAATTAGAGAACTAAAAGGGCTCCTTTTATTTTGGCATTCATTTCAAAGTATTATCTCAGTAATGGATATTCTCACATACTAATGCTGAATTATTTTACATATAAATGCTGATTTAAATGCAACACTTTTATGGTTCACCGGCTTAGCATTAAATTATTTGTTTGGAGTCGGTCCTTTTTATGAAGCGCAGTCGAAACAATTAGGAAGTAAACAAAAACAGATTTATTGAAAACTATTAGCTTTACGTTCAAAGAGGCAAAAATGAGTTTAATTAACTCGTTTGCGTTGAACGTTCCGGACTTTGTTGCCAATGATTTAAGACTTTTTTTTTTTTTTTTTTTTAATAAGAGTTCAGAATAAACACTGACAATGTGCAGCAAGGACACTTCAACGTGCACTAAGTCCGCTCAACTATCCCCATCATTCTTCGCGTTATCATTCAAAGCTCTGTATCTGTACGAGATAAGAGCTTTGGATATGCACCTCATAGCTCTGACCTTGGTGTGAGAAATGATAGCTTTGGTCTTCTTTTTTTTTTTTTTAACCCCCCCCCCTCCTCTTTTTGATCTTGCATCTCCTACCTCACCTCCTGTCCATGTCTAAATCCTGTCCTTCTCTTCCTTTCCTCGCTCGTTTTTCTTCCCCTCCTTTTCCTTCTGTTGCTGCCTTTTTCTGCTCACATTAAAAGCTGGAGTGAATACATGAAAAGATTGCTGACCTTTTAATGAAAATGTCAGTATTCCTGTAGTCGGGGGGGAAAGCTCTGTGGCTTAGAACAGTCTATATAAGACTTGAGCTTTCACAAACTCTAGGACGCGTATCGTGAAGCCTTTGAAATGTCTCTTTTTCATTTTCTCTCGTGTTTTTGGAATTTTTTTTTTTTTTCCGTTTGGCATCAAAGTGAGATCTTTAGTTTCCGACACATCTGATTTCTTCATTTTTGCATTATGTGTCGCGTGACATTTTTCCTGATGTCCCACTATGCGTGATCTTTCCTCGTCGTTTTCTTCATATATTATCCATATTATATATATTATCTTTTCTTCTTTTTTTTTTTTTTGTAAGTCTTACTAACTTCAATAAGGCCCCAGAAGGACAAGCAACCCCCTAAATCTTAAACAGAGGTTTTGCTCAAACAGCAGGACGACTAGGAATAAAAACTTCAGGCTAAACATGTCCTTGATTTGTGCATGTTTTATATCCAACTACACTTGATAGACACATACCGAAAAAAAAAAAAAAAAAAAAAAAGCCACGAGGGCTACAGTGGCTTTGATGTCTTCATCTTGAGCGCTGCATCTTTGTCTCTTAACTCTGTTCTCGGGATTGTAACTTCTTAAGAAAAATGAAAATGCAGATCTGCGAGCACCAACGGATTGACTTTAGTCGGTGCCACGCAGAGTCGCGGTGATCATTTGTTGACTGTACCTCTAGCTTTTTTTTTTTTTTTTTGTCACATTTCCTCTATCTGTCTCTATTTTTAGAGTGGCGAAAAGACGTCAAGGCGAAGGTGTACTTTAAGTAAGTGACAACCTGACGCCTGGCTTTATTTGATGCTTGCCAGATCAAAGCTTCACTGCGGGGCAGGCTAATTTGAAGTCCACCGCAGTGATGATCGCTGTGCATGATTACCCCACAATGGCACTCCTATTAATCACATCACTCTGATTACTCTAATTTGATTTGACTCGATGATGCCCCCTCCCCCCCCCACCCTCAGTCCTGCAGCTCTCTCGCTCTCTCTCTCTCTCTCTCTCTCTCAGCTCTCGTCTTCCTGTGACTGTCTCTCTTTCTCCCTTGCTCTCATCACCGTCATCACAACATCTCCCAATAAAACTGTCAAGTGGGGCGACTGCTCTCCGCAGTAAGTGGATGACATTTAAAAGACTACAACATGACTGACAGTGTACTCACAGAGGGAGGGAGTGAGAGTGCAGAGAGGTGGGGGCGGGGGGTAGGGGTGGTGGAGGCAAGGAGAAAGAGAGACAGTGAAGATGAGGGAAGGAGGGGAGTGCCCATGTTAATACTTACAAATGAGTAATGTCTTCCCCAGCAGGTGCCACGGCCAGACAAACTGGATAAATATTGAGATTCCTCTGAGCACAGCAGCACGCGAAATGAAACCCAACTGTTTCCAGTGCAGCGCCGTGGAAGTGACTGGCCCTGTCAGATAGCACAGCTCTGTCTCTCTGCATCACTCCGCTTGCCTAATTGTATACTTGATAAATGTTCCCAGTACATCCAGACTCACACGGGCCATATGTACTGTATGAAAACCATCTGCACTTATTGGTATGTATATGATCACGAAGTATACAGTTACTGTGATTGGATTTCATTTCCAAAAGAACAAGATTTACACATTGTATTCGTAGTGTACTGAAATGTCTTGCTACTCTCAGTCAAAGCCATTATAAAGGCTGAAGTGTATACTCTGATTTGGGTCAAGTTGAATTCGAACAGCATTTAGTGACCTTTATTGATGCTGTTATTTCACTACGGTCACGCGCAATTAACATTAAACCATAATGATCGTAAAACTTATAAAAATACAATTGACAGCCTTAAAATACAGATTTCTTTACATTTCAACATTGTTAACAACCTTTGTTATAATGCGTGCCCCTAAATTAATAAAGTCTGTGTATTTAACACAAGCCTGTAGTCTCTGATACATTAATGGCAGGTTAAGGTTATGTTGCATATTCTGACTTTAACTCGCAGACCTAATGGAACGCATAAAACTAAGATGTCAGCTGATTTGAAAGAAAAGCGTCAGTCTAAGGATGATAAATGACACCCTGACAGCAATATCATCACCATTTGACCCCATAAAAGTCCATTTTGAGTCTGCAGGCTTCAGTGTGGCTAGTAACTCAGATCGTTCTTCCGTGGCATTGATACTAGTTAAGTAAAGCTTGTCAGTGTTTTTACAGATGTACGCGCTATAACATTACTCTACACTATGTATCTTTCGCTTTAATACTGCATTATAGTTTCAGCATCTTTGTTTCTCTATGACTTTCATCTTTTCACAAATGCTATTTAGTATAATAAAACAACGCTTCGTCATAATCAAAGCATCATTTATTTACAAACCATATATACACCATTTCTTTCCATTCCGTTTATACACAGTTCATTCCATTCCACCATCTGTTGAATTAAGTTGTTTGAAAATTAATATGATCTTGCTTTCTTTTGCATTATTTGAGGTCTGAAAACATTTCTTTGTTATTTTGTCTGTCATTTTATGCAAATAAATGCTCCAACTGACAATATTTTCATTTGGAATTCAGGAGAAATGTTGTCATCAGAATGAAACATAAATGTTCATTTTACTCAAGCACATACCTATTAGTAGTAAATTCAGAGAAATTGATCATTTTGCAGTGGTCTTTTAATTTTTCCAAGGCTGTATAGTGTTTCAAACATGAGCAAGTTGCATATGCATAAGGAAAATGTTCAGGTTAACTTCCATAGAAAGATGAAACAAAAAAAAAAAGCGAAAGACCTTATCGACCCTACTTTAAAACCTTGTCATACAAGCTAAAACTTACAGCCCGACTGCTTTGCTCCACCCTGACTCTGAGTTCAGCCAGTGAGAGGTTTTGTGCGTCATACTCATTTTGTCTCGGCCCAGAGCCGAGACAACACCAGAGCACATCCTCTTACTGGACAATAGACCTGTCCTGCCATGTTATACCCACACAGCAGGCGTCCACCACTCTGCAGAGGGCAGGAAGCTCCTCCAGCTGACCCACTGCCTCCTCACATATACAGCCACAGGAAGTTCAACCAGCCAGCCTTGTGAAATAAATTCACCTCTCATGTTGTACAACCAGTGGCACACCCTCATTCACATCAGTCTGCTGGGAAAGACTTATTAGTGTACACAGGTATATTTATATATACACAGAGCTTATCCGGTACAGTTCCACTGCACGGCTTTATCCAAGACTAATATTCCGGAATTTAAAAAAAGATATTAGACACAGTGAGGATTTTTGTTTTGTTTTGTTTTCCCTAAAAAGAAAGAATTATAATATCAAAATTACTTTATTCTCATGTTTGCAAAAAAATGATTTAAAGCTAGCCAAAGTCTGCTACTCTTCCTTGCATGTCATTCTTGCATGCATGTATGAATCATATTCAGAAGAATCACATCTACGCCCAATACAAGCCACACAGCTGCACTAAAGCACTCATTCTTCTTGATATAGATTAAATTAGATTAGATTAGATTAGATTAGATTAGATTAGATTTTAGATTAGATACCTTTATTGTCCCATTCAGGGAAATTTCAGATTACAGCAGCTAAATAAAAAGAGTATAGAAAAACAGATTAGACAGATATACATCAATTGAATTCTTGTACAACATAGATATCTAGAGTAGTGTTAGTATTATAGTAAAATCAAACAGACGTATTTCTCTTTATTGTATTTTGTTTCCTGTAGGAGTTAGGAACATACTAAAGCTGTATTTAACATATGTACACGCCTGCAAACAGCGCCTAAAAGACAAAGGAACTGCCAAAAATGAAACATTCACACATTCACAAACATCACAGACAGGACTCCTGCTACACTGTAAAATTCACACCTTCAGACCAGAATGTCCAGACAGAATGGCCCATTTGGCATGCAGATGGCACTCCTGGTAAAGTATGGTGTAATTGGTGCACAACCATGGCACTGTGTGGCCTAGCAGCCAGGGGCAACACATTTTCTGGACAAAGGGCAGAAAGATCTTGGCTCAGTTGTGGGTTGTGGAAGAACCAAAGGCCATAATGCTGCAGCCATATGTTGTGTAAGGCTTATAGAGGCCTGTATGTCTTTGTGCATGTAGCTGCAGGGTCACATGTCTTTGTGTGCTTGTGTGTTATGGTGTGACACTGCCATTATGGATGAGTGCTGACAGCCGGTGGAATGGCCACAGACAGAGGGCTTGTACTTGTTGTGTTAACACTGGCGGGACACAATAATCTGCTACTTGTAAAGCAGGTATCGTCCTGACAAAACCATTATTGTCTCCACATGGTAATGAGGACTGGGGAGGGACTGGGAAATAGATTTAGAGGAGGCTGGTCCTGGGCCATGGCCTGCCTGAGATGGGAGGGCGAGGGTAAGGGGGGGGTGGTAGAAGAGGGAGGCGGAGGAGCGGGGCATTAGGTTTGTTCTCTTGCATCACTGAGCACTGGAGAGTTGTCTTAAATTGCCACAATACAAATTAGCTCAGCTAAAGAATGGAAGCCACAGAAGGAGGGGAAAAACAGATGACAAGCCTGAAGATTTAAGTCAAACGTACAATAGCGTTCTGTAATCCCCTCCACCACCACCCCCACCCTTTTTTTTGCCCACATCTTCCTCTGTGCAGAAGATCTGGGTGGAATAAAAAAGAGGGAGAAAAAAGAAAACAGGGAGTGTTGTTGGTGTCCTCTAATGAAGCAAGCGAAGATGCAAGTCAATAGAGCAATTCATTAACAAATCAAAGTCCCAAGGGCCTGCCTGGCAGCATGGCTGTGTTTGTGAAAACCCTCCTTCAGAATGGATACCCATATGCCGGAGGTCAGGGTGACGCCCCACTCCACGCTGTTTACCATTCAGCATACACACACATGGCCGTTAGGGTCACCACTATCTAACGTGTCCGCTGTGCACACAAACGAATTTCCATATGGTCCATGAAAATGGATACGCCGTTAGACCTCCCTTACTTCCCACGCCCCGGCCTTCAGCACATTTAGATGTTGTGTGATTCCCTGCACGTCAAGGCAGGTGGCTTGGACCATCAGGTGGGAGGTCAGAGGGACTTGCACTAATTTAGGGTAGAGTTTGAAGGATAATTGTCAGAATTCATGCAAGAAAATATACCGTTTTTTTCACTTTGGCTCTTCGGGCCTTTGACTGTTATCACCCATCCGTGGCTTGTCTTTCTCCCAGGATCAGCCCCTCCCCCTTGTCTGTCAGTAGTGCACCTTTCAGAACTTTCAGACTTTCAGAACTCTCGCAGCAGTGGCGTTGATGTTGCTTAATAAGAACGTGAGGGCAGTACTGATGGACGCCAATGAGTGTGAAGCCTATTGAGATAGTGGTGACCTGCTGAAGAGGATTCCAGCCTGAGGGCACTTCACATGACTCTTTCAAATCCACACAAATAAAGCTCTTTATGGCCTGAAAGTGGCCCCACAGAATGGGAGCTACAGAGCCCCCTGAAAAGCTCAACACGATTGTCATGGATATTACACGACGCGAGCAACAACGGGCCGAGGAGACAAGTGTTGATCGTGAACAAAACTCGAGCAGACTTTTCCGTGAGGCTAGCCAGGGAATGTTGACAGGCTGGTGAATGGTCTGTTTAACCCTTTGAAAGTGAATGGGGGCTCCCTGAAACAAATGCATTCTGATAGACTTTGTATGCAGTGGGACACAAAAAGTACACTAAGCCCCTGCAATGGAACCAGAGCAGAAGGCGAGAGACGAAAATAAGATTGGAAAGGTGGGAATGTGTTTGCGCCAGATTCCATCAGCCCGGCTCTTCTACTTTCTGGCTTCGACGCTTCTCTTTTGAGCTCAACAGAGAGATGATTTAAGCCCTGACTGGGCTCTAGCATCCATTTTGACTGAACCCATTTAGAGTTTTAGACAGACTGTTTGTTCACAACAGTATGCTGCTGGTTGATGGAGAATGTCAAGCCCGGAGTGAATGCTATTCCTGCGGCACTGGAAGTCATTTGTTCACTCACCTAAAAACTTCATTTCTTTATTACCACTCAGCAGTGAAACCGAGTTCAGAATGCATTGTTATCAGATTTTGTTGCTGTTGTTGTAATTTATCTGCATGGGTGTGATAGTTGTGTACAGCTCTTGCTGGAAAAAAAAAATCTCTTGAGGCATAAAGGAACCTAATGCTGCGTTAACCAAATCTTACCCTGTAGCATTACAAATGAAAAAAAAATAATAATAATAATAAAATTGGGGTTTAAAAATGGCAGTCCTCTGCACTGCAAATGCTTTACTTTGTAATTAAACTTTGGTCTAAAACAGATATTATTCCTGCTGTTTCAAAATTGGGTCATGTGACAGTTATGAGGCTCTTAATTGCAAAACTGCTCAGCATTGCTAATTGTTCCATGGGTGAATGAAATAGGACCACGGCGGGGGCACTATATCAATGAGACAAGCGAATGTTGGCCAACGCAGCGCACTACAGTGTCACCTGTGGGTCAGATATAAGTATATTATGTTGCACTATTCACTAGATTTGCTCAGTAATTCGTCCACGAGTTTATGGGAGTATTTTTAGATTAAAAATTGAGAAATTTTAGCAAGTAGGCACTCTAGGGCCAGTAGCCATACATACCCTTGGTTTTCAGTTACTTATTTGTATTTGAGAGTACATGTTTCAGAGAAAGGACTGGGTGACAAAACTCCTGTGACCATGGTTACCTGAGGTGATGGGAACTTGAGTTGTGGGTTTCATGGCCTTCAGTTAGGTGTAGGGGATCGCAGACTTCATTGAGGTCATCAAGTGAGCACTGTCCTTCTCTGGTGTTTTGATGACTCACCCAGAACACCTCCAGAGGGCTCACCGTGACACTTGGCGTCCCAGGTGTACCCCCCTCTTGCTTCAGAACCCTTAATTTCTCTACTTCTACTGCTGCTGCTTTGGAGCCAAGACTATGTTTTACAGCGCAGCACACTACAGTGTCACCTGTGAGTCATATATATGTATATTATGCTGTATATTCACTATATTTGCTCAGTGATTCATACAAGTATTGGGTGGAATCATAATCATAATCAGAATAGTTATATTTTGCACAGGAGTTGTAACAGAATTGCAATAGGGGAACCACTCTGCATCACATAATACTCAAAAAAAATATCAATAAAAACATTAATAATACCATTTTAGAATACAGTGTGCAAAGTTAAGAGCAGTGTGCCAAGTACAGAAGTCAAAAGTGCAAGGTGCAAGAGTGATGTTAGGCCTTGAGTGTGGGGATGAGTCCGTTGGCGTTGGAAGTGGGAATAGTAGGAATGTTTTTAGACAAAAATTGGACAAACTGTAATCAGCAGGGGCTGTTGGGTCAGTGGCCGTACATACCCTAGGTTTTAACAGTATACGAATATTTAAATATGAAACATGTAACACGCTGGCGTGTTAGATTTCAATTGACAAGAGATTTGAATTTGGCCCATCATGCATACAAAATGTGCCGTTTATAAGTTACTGCATGTTCAAATGTGCCTACATACCCAAATTCAACATGAGTTCCTCCAGCAAACTGCTACAGCTAAGCTGTCACCTTCCAAACTCTCACACAGCCTTCTCAGAGAGCAAAAAACTTCTCCAGCAGAGCTCCTGCATGCTGACGGTAATCCTGAACTTTGGAAACTGCAAGGGGGGGAAAGAGAAATGTGCTTAGTTCAGCTCCTTCTTGTCACAGGGTGTAGTTTGAGTGGGAGCAGACATGGCTGCCATTGTGGGAGCGTTCTGTGTTGCTGTGTTTGTGTCAGGAAGGCTTTCAGCAGCGAGCCTTGTGACAGTGAGGACGTGTGAGGTGCATTGAGATGTCCTCGTTTTAGGAATACTGCCACCGCCGCCATGAGACCAGCCAATTATGCCTCCAGCATGCAAATGTCTTGCAGAGAGAGACGGACAGAAACAGAGAAAGAGAGAAAGAAGCAAGAGAGAGCGCAAAGACAAAGACACAATGGGGTCTGTGAAGGTTCTATGTGTGCCCCGCTCAGTCTGAGTCTGTTGTTTAATTGCCATGTTTACCCAGTGACTACATCCAATGTCATTAGCACACAGTGTAGTGTCATTTGTGTTGTCAAACCACTCTACAGCACCATGGGGTCATTATTGCTTGACTGGCTTGAGCGGGGGAAAATTGACATATTTTATGTGGGAAATCCTGATACACTCCATGGAGTTGTTTTCTCTGTGCTTTCAAACAGCCATGGGGCCAATTAATTTTTGACCAGTCCGTATCCCAGGGACTGCTGTTGCTTTTAATGGTCTGGTTAGCTTTGGCTCACATGTCACTGTGTATTTGATGAGACAGATAACTACAGTCCTTTAAAACAATGTTATGATAGATGGGGGGGGATGCATATACATTTAATTAGAAAATGTAACAGAGGTAAATTCAATTCAAACTCAACACGTCTTATATCATGTGTTTGTATTTGTGAACATACATACATGTATAAATTAAAATACAATCATAATACATTGCATAAATGACTGATATAAAATACAATTTTCAATTCGGAGCAACGCTAAAAGGATGTTGATTTTTCATTTGATGAAAAAAAAAAAAAAAGTCATCATAACCACTCCCACGTTGCGCAGTAACCCGGTCTATATTATAAATAAACACAGAGGTACGGGCAGGGAAAGAATAAACACAAAACAAAGGGAGGGAGGTGGAAAAAAAAAAAAAAAAAAAAAAAACTCCTCTGAATCCCTGACTGCCTGGTCAACACAGGTGGCAGATTCACAGGAAACAGATTTAATTATGCTCCCGGTAACAATGCTTTGTCCTTACAGCGGCTGACATCGCTGTTGACAAAGGCCGCCGCTGCATTCTAATCAGGAAACAAAATGCTGTGGAGCGCCCCAAAGCCCTGGTGGTGGATCATTAGCCAACCACCTCCTAAGATGCAGGGAAAGCAGAGAGAACAGCCGTGACATAAAGCACCATGCCATCAGGCAGACAGAGCTCGCCTTCCACCCGGGAGACCCAGGTCCACCAAGGGGAGAGGGGCGGAGAGAGGCTGACCAGCTGATAGACAGACAGACACAGCGACAGAAGTGTTGCCCTGCCCGACCGTCCCACCAGGGCTGAGCTTAACAAGGGGGCTGACAGGCTGCAGCTGGGTCCTGCCTAACGAAGGCGGAGACATTAGCGGGGCTCTCTACGTCTGTCTCATTAAAAGACATGAGCCCACCTTGATTTCCACACACACACACACACACACACAAACGCTCACGCACACACACGAACACACTGCCCACTCGTGTGACAGCTCGGCACGCTGCCGTCCAATGAGGAGAGAGCGGCGCGGGGACGACGACGACGGCAGCAGGCAGGTGACGGGAGGAGTTCTTGACATTACAGTGCAAGGGAGGGACAGGGGTCAAATGTAAGGGTGACCCCTGTCTCGGGGACAGTGATGACCTCGTTAGGGGCCCCTGACAAAAGGAGGAGCTGCTGGGTGTCACCACTGTCACGGTGTACACAGGTTGGCTGACATCACAGTCTCTCATAGCCGTAGCTCCCGGCGCCTCCCTATGACTAGTCCCGAGCGCTGACATGGGGGCGCTCGCTAATGAGCATCAAAGGGCCTGTCCTTCAACTAGTAATGAGGACAGGTGACGACAGTATCACATAATAACAGGGTGGGTAACATGAGTCTGGACAGTAGAGGCCACAGTCGTATAGAAACCGGGGAGGATAATATTTTAAAGAGCTCTCACTCAGAAACGGTCAGAATTTCCATTTGACTGGACGCAGACAAACGAAGGGTCTTTGAATATCTGGGAAACGCCCCCTTTTTGAATGAAGGTTTCCTCAGCTGTAAAACCAAATTCATTATATGGCTAAAGATGGACTACACACAGGTCTAGCATGACTTCATAATTATGCAAAGAGCTCCCAGCGCAGCGGTATTACAGGTCCCATGGTCTCCAAACCGGCCCAATATATCCAGTTCCAACAGCCTTCTGTGCAGGTCTCCAGAGCTCGGTTTAAGAGGAGGATGAATAGAGTGATGAAGTGCGGGTCACATGTCTGTTTGATCCAGTGATAACGAGGGGGCTGAAGAAATAATCTATCAGCAATAATCCCTGACTCAGGAGACACCTCGGCAACACGTACACACACTCGCACACAGGCATGCACGCACGTAGATGACAGATGCACACGGAGGCACGTATCCCACACACACACACACACACACACACACAGACTGATCACCATATTCAGCAGGCCTTCATTATCACTATAATGTGAAGCAGGGGAGCTCGCAACCAAAATGACCAATTATTCAGCATCAAGTATATCACCCTTCATTCACTCAGTGGGATTTATTACCATAAGATAGCAGGTCAGTGTAAACGGATGAAAACCGCAGCCAGACAGGCAGACAGATAATACTGTTTATTGTTTAGAACGCTACAGACAGAGAGAGAGAGAGAGAGAGAGAGAGAGAGAGAGAGAACACTGCACCTCGGGGACCTCGGTGTACCTCAGTTGAAAAGCTAGCACATAAAACACACAGGAGAGGTTATCAAGGAAAAAAGATGCCATACTCTACACGCATAAATCATTTATAATGTGTACCATAACATTTCCCTCTCTTCTTTAGTCACAGTGAAGGGTAGGATCCCATTTCCTGATCGAGCCCCTGTAAAGATAATCATGTATCCATTTACATTTCCCATAAAGGAATATGGAGATGAGGCAGGGAGTCAGCAGGGGGTTTCACACACACACACGGACACATGGAAAAAAATATATATATATATGTATATATATATATATATGTGTGTGTTTAGAGAGAGAGAGAGAGGGAGGAGGACACAAATACGTGCACACGGCGACACAGTCACAAATGTATTTGCTTTGCTATGCTGTCACAATCAGGACACTCTGAACTATCACAGATTTAGATTAGAAGCTGTCAGTGTTTTCGTTGCAGCCACTGTTGGCAAATGAAAGGCTGAGGCGAAGCGAATGAACAAAACAACATCCTAATGATTGTTTATACAGTGGAAACATGAAGCAATTTTGGCTGATTATCGGGACAATGTCTGCCAATGACGCCATTGTTAGTGTACAGGCCAGAGGAAAAAAAAAAAAAAAAAAAAGACTGATTGAGAACAAAGCAGAGACAGCTGAACCCATCATCTTTTATTCATTACATAAATGACATTTTAACAAGAGAAAATTCCTCATTATTGCTTCATTATACTGTATTAGATCTCTGTCTAGCAGATTGATAGAGTGATAGTGCTTTTATGAATATCAATATGTTTAGACAGGGGGCTTGTGAAGACCTCAACCAAGGTCAAAGCTATATGTTATAACAACAAAAACGGTGATAAGACCGTCGGGTCAGCAGATATAGGAAGGTTAAAGTGAGGCCAGTGGAAAAGCTTATTCTAAAAATTGAGTTTTGTTTTGTTTTGTCATAAAAAAAGGGGTTTATTCTGCTTTACTGTTTTGCATAAAAGGTATAAACACTGAAGGGTGTGTGCGAGTGTGCATGTGTGTGTGTGTGTGTGTGTGTGTGTGTGTGTGTGTGTGTGTGTGTGCATGTGTGTCAGAAGT
>JAPTHA010000018.1:31591018-31602449 GCA_029814585.1 Gymnapogon annona | reverse complement strand
AAGTGAACTGCATTAGTCACATAGAGAAAACAGTTAGCTTTTATATCCTATATTTAACTCTTCACAGTCAGGACACTGTTAGGTCTCTGCAGAACTTGTCGTCAGGCTTTTGTCAACACAATTATCACCATGTTACACAGTTTTTCGCATTTAAATGCAACCCGCTCAGCTCTATTATCGTTCTGCATTTGAATGGCATCGACCTCACGTCAAGCCGGCCATAGTTACACACTTCACCTCTGATCATTGTTTTGTGTTTTGTGTCGTGTTTCCCTTCCCTTTTCTTTTCTTTTTTTTTTTTTTTTTTTTACATCATACACTCTCGACTTCACACCCTTAGTCCCTCCGAGAACAAAGTGAGAGTGTATTGACTAAATGTGAGAAGAGTAAAGATTAAGGAGCGAAGATTAAAGGCGGCTACTGTTGACGGAGTGCGCTGGTGTGGCAGTGTGCGGCTTTCACCCACTCACTGGGACTTTGAAGACGTCCTCCATCCTCTCCTCCTTCCACTAACGTTTCTCACCTTGCCCACTGTAACCTGATGGGATCAGCGCTCCTCAAGCAGGGAGACAGTGGAGTGGATGCTGAATATTGACACCACCCCGACTCCCGCTCATGTTTTTCCTCTGACATCCAAACAGTTTGCGCTGAAAAATATATGTAGTGATGCAACCATCAGATCAGACGAGCTGACAAAGAGCAAAATGGAAAGAAATTTTTATGTAACACGACCCTGTACTGTAATTCAGAGGAACCCATCTATGTTTTTTACTCAACTGACCCATTTAATGTGTATCAATATTTTCACAGACCGGCCTTTAAGTTGAATACAACGAAATAAAATAATGGCACCGGCATAAAAACTGCTACACTTGAGTATCAGTTTTTCTCCAACCAAAGAAACCAAAGACAAACATTTTTTTTTTTGTTGACTTTTTCAGCTTGGGGGTTTCAATGTAGCTAATGTAGTATGTGTTAGCGGTGGGAACAGTAAGAAGGTGGTGGATGTAGATTAATACATGTGACCATCTGGACATGCATCAATAGAATCCGGTAGTTTTTTTCAAAATATAACATAATTCAGAATCTGATAATAAATTAAACAGAATTAATGTGAGTTAATTATATTTTTTCCGTGCAGCCCAATACCACTTGAACCAACGACCAGTACCGGTCCACTGTTCAGGGTTTGACGACCACTGGTTTATGGCATGTTTTTTCTGGTCTGAATCTTTAATAGTGATATCTCATTTGTATATTTTTTTTCTAATAATACACATATTGAGAATGCAACAATACTGCCTAATATGCAAAGCTCCAAGAAAGACAAGAAGGCATAATAGTCTGTCCAAAGTGTGACAAAACATCTATCTTAATTAGTTTTAGAAATGGTCTAAAAAAAAAATTCTGACAGGCGTCAATAGACAGATGTAGTCGAGAGAATCCGATACTTTTTCAAAATAAAACATCCCAGAGAATCCCAAAATAAATAAAAAACTAAAAGAATGTAAGTTGTGTATTCTTTCTGTGTGGCCCAGTAACCACTTGACCCAATGACCAGTGCCAGTCCATGGCCTGGGGACCACTGGTTTATAGTATTTTTTTGTGAATGCACTGGTCTGAACTTTTAATAGTGATACCTCATTTGTATATATATATTTTTTTCAATACGCATGTTGAAAATGTAACAGTACAGCATAATATGCAAAGCCCCAAGAAAGACAGGGAGGCAAAATAGTCTGTCCAAAGTGTGATGAGACGTTCATCAACATCAATTTAAGAAATGCTAAAAAAAAAAAATCTGGCATGCGTCAATTGACAGATCCCAATAATACACAAGTTTTTTCAAAATAAAACATTGTTCAGAATCCCCCATAATAAATAAAACAGAGACAATATAAGTTATGTATTCTTTCTGTCTGGCTCCGCACCCATGACCCACGAACGGGTCCACAGGCCGTGGGTTGAGGACCACTGCACTAATTGCACCTTTCCGTGCATTTATCTTTGCCACATACCAGCTCGGGTTGTGAGTGGCCCGGCTTAGCAGTAACCGACTATTGAAGACTGGTGGTACAATCGCACACAGTACACAGAGGGAAGTAACAAAGAGCGTGCAAGATGAGAAAGAAGGCGAATATAGCGATTTGGTGAGTGTCAAAAACTTCTGTGGTCTGTATTATGTGGGTGAGTAGACTGGAGCGGCGCGGTGAGTTGGTGATAATAGTTATCTGCCGAGATGATCTGCTCAGGCATGATAATGGCGCTACAGTGGTGTGACTGTGAATCAGGACCTCGATAGAGCAGAAGATGTGGGCCCTTCTCTCTCAACTCAGCGTAGTGGGGGGAAAAAAAAAAAAAAAAAAAAATCCCCACCTGCCTAATGGCTTTAGACAGCAGCCATTCGGCCCTGCTAATCTTCCGTTTCTCTGAAAATAACTTTTTGTGCTGTATGAAGATTGGATTTTACAGATCACAACGGCAAGGCAATGCATTCACTCAGCTGTACTTCTCATGAGAAACGTATCGTGATCTCTAATAATATTCTGTATACGGCTTCAGCCAAGCGCTAACTTTAAATGCGCCGCCGTATTAATATTAATATTTATGGACTGTGGAGGAGCGCAAAACCGTCTGAGGGGTACGGGCAGAACAAACTTCCATTAATTTCTATGGAGGGGAAAGTCCAAATTAATTCCTATTCACATTTTAATGCCTTTATGCTAATGCGGGTTCAAGAGGGAAAGGATGGTGAACCCACAGAAGGAGGAGGGTTAAAGTTGATTCCCCACACCTGAGAAGACTCTCTTCATATAGGGAAACGGGCTCAGACTGCAGCCCCCACTTACAGAATACACATCCAGACGGTCTTTCATGTTGATCTAAGACTTCCTCACAAAGCAAACACCTGTAATATTTATTATATCAATACAAAACATACATTGAATTTAATGGAAAAACTTCGCCCCAAAGTTAGTGTAGGTTAATGGTTTTTTGCATGAGTCATATTTTCATTTTATTGTCATCATAAAACCCGCGGAAGTGACTGCCGAGACCTGGGAATGTGCCAATATTGCTATTTCACCAGGGTAAGAACAATGCTGCTGCAGGATTAGATTCTCGGTGGCGTCTTTGCAAAGTTCCGTGGGTTTATTCAGAACTTGGTATTATTGTTTTGTTTTGTTTTGTTTTTTCTTTTTTTAATTTTGCTCCCCCGGTCTGAGAATAACCTTCAGAATATTGTACAACTCTAGGACTTTGTGCCCTTGGGTGAAATTAAAAACTCTGTGCTATATTTTTATACTCTATTCTATTCATTTTTGTCATGTTTGTGGTTTTTTAACTTTGTATGGAGTGGTGTGCTGGCTTCAAAAAGATTTCACTCTGTAAAATGTATACATACATATGTATTTTTTATGTGGTGAATGTGGCTGAAATCAAGAGAAATTCAATGAAATGTTGCCCATGTACACGAGTCTCAAATTGATTGTGGAATTTAATTTCTAATGTGATTTTGTTTTGTCTAGAACAGTGGTCTCCAACCCCTGGGCCTCAGACCAGTACCAGACCGTGGGCTACTTGGTATTGGGCCGCACAGAAAGAATACATAACTTACATCATTCCGTTGTATTTGTTGTCAGATACTTAAAGGTTTTATTTTGAAAAACTTCTCTCCACCTCATCTGTCTATTGTGTCATGTTCCGATGGTCACATGTGTTCCCTACATCCACTACCTTCTTCAAACCACTGTTCTAACACAAACACATAATACATTAGCATAAGCTACATTGAAACTAACACGTAATACATTAGCATTAGCTACATTGAAACTAACGTGTAATACATTAGCATTAGCTACATTGAAACTAACACGTAATACACTAGCATTAGCTACATTGAAACTAACACATAATACATTAGCATTAGCTACATTGAAACTAACACAGTACATTAGCATTAGCTACAATGAAACTGAACAAAAAACAAACGCACGTGCTTGGTTTCTTTCGTTGTAGAGAGGCCGTTACTCATGTTATGTTGTTACTGCTAATAAAGTTACACACACAGTGGATTCACCCTTAATATCATATTTACTAAATAACAGTTTTTATGTGGGTCCTATCATTTTATTTTCTTTTTTTGTATTCATCCACCACAACTTAAAGGCCAGTCCCTGAAAATATTGCCAGACAGTAGAAAAGGGTTGTAGAAAAAAGGTTGGAGTCTGCAGGTCTACACAACACAATACATCATTTTCTCTTCAAATTAAGAGGCGAAGTTTGGTTTCACAGTCTAAGTCATTGTCTGATTACTCCACTCTATCGTCACTTCACTCGTTTGACACTATTTCATGTTTATATTGTCGCCATATTAGCCCCCCACCCGCAGATTACACGGTAGGTACAGTGCAGTCTCGTTATTACCGGTTAGGGTGTTACATCATCTGAAACAATATCTGGATTATCTCTATATACCGTGGTCTCCGTCTGATGAGGAACCCTTAGACCTCCAGTCAAATCTTCCATATCCCACAAACTACGCCACGTCTATTCATTCTCGTTTGTCTGGTCTGGTTAATGCGGTGGCGAGTTGAGGCAAACACAAATAAATTGTAGTGGTAGCAGTCGTGCCCCACTGTGTTACAGCTGTTATCATTACATATTTACTTGGAGGACAAGCGCGTGCTCTCTCCAGATAGATTCCTATCAGTACGTGTCTATGCTGTGACACCTGGAGGGTAATTGTCATTAATTGCACTCATTTGGGCGGCAGGTCAGGGCAACTGAAGCGCAGGTGTTTGGGACAAAGCGTGATTATTGCCATCCAAAGAGCGGGGTGGCTTGGAAAGAATTTTTTTTTTATTTCTTTTTTTTTTTTTTTTTTTTTTTTTTTTTGGCCGCTGTGGAAAGCCTCACCCATAACGACGGTCCATTTTTCTGGCTTTATCACACATTAGTGGGTAATTGAGGCTCCCTCAAAAAAGTGGAAAGAATGTCATCATCATTATTCCCTTCTTTACTCCATTTCCTCCATTCATGCGGGAGATAAAACACTCCATCAGTTAAAAGGGACAAATCTAAGACACTAATATGATGGCCATGACTGTTGTCCAACTGTTGTATAACAGATGATACAAACACTGACACTTTCCATGAAGAAAAACCACCGTAACGCGCACATATATCATATACGTACACTCCTAATGTATGTACAGAACTGTACAAAAGTCCTAGAATAAAACAAAATAGAATAGTGTGGAATACAATAGGGCAGCATACAGAAAAGAGTGCCGTAGAATAGAATGGAATATGGTAGATTGGAGTAGAATAGAATTGAACAGGATAGAGTACAACAGAATAAAATAGAATACACTTGAATTGAATAGAATATAATTGAATAGACCACATCGATTCAGCTCTTTATACCTGGGCGGGGCTTGTAGGACTTAGGAGGTCAGAGGTGAACATATGTCTTTATTGGACTCATGTGGTGCACTTATTTGTTTTGTTTTGAGTTATTTTTTGGCATTGTACCTGTTTTGGTGTTTTTTTGTGCTCTTTATGTATGTGTGATTTTTGTTTTTGTTTTGTCTGTTGTCTCTGATCCTGTCATTGTGGGTTGTGAATGTTATCTTGTAGTGTATGAATGTAACTGTAATATTGTCTAATGAAAATTCCAAATATAATATTAAAAAAAGACACTTTAAACTGTTTCATGTGCACCTGGTGAAACAATACAAGCCCTAATCACTGCCGCACTGCTTGTCTGTCTCCTGTAATCGAGATAAGTGAGGGCTTTCAAAACAAAGACTCTGCTCAAAACTAGAATGAATGAGCGAAAACAGTATCAATAAAATCTAAATGCTAGTCACCCCCTGGGAAACAAGGAAAAGGCACCACTAAACATGAGCTTAAAGGCACGCAGGCAGAAAAAACATCCTGCAGGTAGGAGCAGACTTACGAGTTTGTCAAAATCAGTTTTTTTTTCATTTATCATTCTACCTGTTTTGTGTTTTTTGTGTGTGTTTTTTTTTGTTTGTTTGGGGTTTTTTTGGGTGGGGGCAGCATGTTGTCTCTGATCCTGTCACTGGGTTGTACCTGCTTGTGTTTACGTATAGAGCTGAACCAATGAGGTGTGCTGGTAAATTTTCCATGTAGTTTATAAATGCTTCCATATCTTCTAGATTTAAGGTCAACATGTCTCTCTGTGACTCATGCGGTGCATTTGTTTGTTTGTTTTTGTCATTGCGCATGTGTGTGACTTTTGGTCTGTTGTCTGTGATCCTGTCATTGTGGGTTGTGAATATCGTCTTGTCCTGTATGAATGTACCTTTAACATTGTGTAATGAAATATCAAAATAAGATAATAAGAAAATAATCCTTGCCGACCAGACATTCAGCATATTGACACTGTAACGCTGACCCCACAAATCTCTGTGCTCTGACAGACGGCACAGGTGACGCCAGCCAAAGCGCCGTGATCTGGAGACGCTCCGTAATGGCCACAAATGTGCATGAAGAGAGTACGTCAGCCAGAAATCCTCGAAACGGTGCCAAATGCCAGACATTTGCATGTAGAGATACAGCTCCAAGTTGGTGAAATATTTCAACCAATCCCCTTAAACTGAAGAACCACTAACATTGAAATACTACTGTCATTAGGTGTATGCTGTATACTCCTGTATCTGCTTGCGACAAGATGAAAGGGTGGATTGTGTATGCATTATCTGAGGTTAACACAGTGCTTCTCCATAATTTTCTTTGACAACAACCCCAATACCCACCCTTCCGAGATATAAATACTATCATTTGTGTATAAGTATGTAATTAGAGTCTTATAAGGAGGTCCTCTGCTATGGTGTGAGTTTGTTTTGGTCTTCAATGATGCAAACATGTTCACTGGTTTACTGTAGTAGGGTTCACAAAGCGGGATGATTGTGCTCAATATTCACATTTTCACCAAAAAACGCCAGTGTCTTATCAATGTAATTGGGGTGTAATGTTTTTAAGTGGCACCTTCATTTTTTTGTCTTCATGCTGTCCACTGTTGTCCAACGTTTTTTGAGCCAAAGCCCACTGATCTTTCCTGGTCTCCCACCTTAGTCACAGTGAAGTTCAGCGCTACATACCGTTTGGTCACGTTTCCTGGTCGTAGTTTTAGAGAGACTTTGGTTTGGCTCATTATCTCCGCCTCTATCTGTCTTTCTTTTCATCTTTGTTAAATATTCATGATGGGTGTAAAAAACACCTACATCATAGAGCTAATACTCCCTGTACACACTCTGACAATGAGAGCACCACTGACACCTACTGTAGTGGATGTGACATTACACTGTACTATAGTAACACAAGAAAACATGCCCCCTCACAACTGCTTCACAACCACTTTAGAGAAGGACTAATTTAACATAAGTGATGGTGTGTCATCGCTCCAGGAAAAAAGACCCGTTGTCGAGTGGCCAAAAAAAATTACAGATTTAGCTCATGTCTCAAGGTAGATGCATCATCTTTGACTAAAGGATGGGAGGAAAAAGTTGCACTTGTGACTTCATTGTTGGTGGAGTATGTCAACACTTCATATTTAATGGCTTTTGTTTGACAGAAGTCTGAGAAAGTGTATTCCTGTGACTAATGCATCGAGGTGGGAGTTAAAATAACTGCATAAGTGACAGGCTGATGATGGCACGAAAGAAAAGTGCACTTGGACGCATATGCACGCACACTGTGCCTCTGATTACTGCAGAAGAAGACGACTTAATGCAACCCACTAAGTGGCAGTGAAGAGCATCAGCACATTTGTTCTTTAACACTCGTTCTATATTCTCACTGCACAAGCCTCTTCAAATAGACTGTGGGGATGTTAAAAATCCAACAGAAATAGAGTTTGATTTGACACTTGACTGAAAAAATTGAAATAAAATAAAAATAAAATTGATGGAAATTGAAAAGTGTATCTGCTGTCATATGTACCAGTGGTCCTGAACCCCCGGGCTGTGGACCAGTTCCAGTCTGTGGGTCAATCAGTATTAGGCCACACAGAAAGAATACATGACTTACATTCTGTTGTATTTATTATGAGATTCTGAAGGATGTTTTATTTTAAAAAACTAATGGATTCTCGGGCCGGTAGGTGAAAATATCATCAGACATTAAAAACAACTCCATGGTGTCGGAAAGGCTCTCTGCAGTCCTGTACCAATTGACTCTGAGGGTTGGAGACCACTGACGGAAAAATACATTTAAAAAATGTGATGCAGTGAGGGAACACTGTACACAGGACAGTCCAGATTTTTTTTACTATTGCGCCTTTGAAAACTTATTAAAGAACCATCCTGCTGCAAAATGTCATGTTTTATAAATTGTAGTGTTTTGTTTTCATATGTGTGTTTTTGTCTGCAGACATAAATCACTACAATTTCAAGGAAAGGGGATGTGTTGATGTCTCCATTTCACATTGTGCCTCAGTGTCTGCTGGTCCAGCTCTATCCCAAGCAGGGCTTCTGGGACTTAGGAGGGCAGAGGTCAACATATGTCTCCTCTTGACTCATGTAGTTCACTTATTTATGGTTTTTTTTGTCATTTGTTTTTGGGAGTTTCGTGTTCTTAGTGTGTATTTTGTCTTTTTTTCTTATTGTTTTTTTGTCTGTTTTCTCTGACTCTTGTCATTGTGGGTTGTGGATGTTACCTTGTATGGTAACTGTAACATTGTCTAATGAAAAAAATCAAAACAAAAAAATTATACACTAAAAAAGAGCCAGCCTGCTGCAAAGGATCCTATTCTATGAACTCTCTCTGTTTTGTTGAGTTATGTGAGTGTTTTTCTGTAGACATGAATTGCTGCCGTTTGGAGGACAGTGGATGCGTTCTTCTTCTCCATTGTACATTGTGCCGCAGTGTCGTGGGTTTGACACGGGAAAAAAAATCAAGAATAGTGACTTTCACAAAGGAAATAAATAGACAAATAAAACTTTAGTCACACAGTGTGGACGTGGTGAGGAGGGGTCCAGAGCTGGTCTGCACCTGCATACACCATGGGATGACGGCATCACTGGGCGCTTACGTCAGTGCTGACCTCCTGAGTGTGCCAGGGTCTTTGTTCAGGTGATGGGAGGTCTGTGTTTTCGTTCTTGCCATCACTCGCTTTGACTTTTTTTCAGTTTGAGTGTTGATGACATGGCGGTCACAGCCCGTGATGTAACTCGCATTTGTCCACATGTCCTCTGGTCATGTGACTAAGGCATCACTTTGCTCTTTGGGAGTCGGTGACTGCTGCTGACGGTCATTAATAACTCAACAGAAGTTAAAGTTCAATCAGTGTGCTTTATGAAAAAGAAACGTTATCTCCTGATACGTATCAGGAGCCACTAATGTGTACTATTAAAAAACAAAAGAGGTCTCAAGTGCATCATGATGTGATTAGGTGCTGTAGAAACCTTTTGTAGTTTCTAGAACCTTTATTCGTGCATTCCCACAGCATGGTGAATATGATGTTAAGATGATGGCAGGTCTGTATTTTTGTTTTCCTCATCACTCACTTTGCCTCTGAGCAAAGTGAGCAGCTCTAATCTAATTGTTCACTTTGACTTTTTTGGTTTGAGTATTGACGACGAGACAGACCACAGATTGTGCTGATGTAACTTGCATTTGTTCACATGTCCTCTGGTCATGTGACAAGTGCATCATCTTGCTCTTTAGGAGCCAGCGACTGTGCTGCTGACAATAATTAAAAACTGGACAGAGATTAAAGGTGTGTTAGGGAAATCAGACAATAAATCCCACATGTATCACCACTTATGTGTGCTACTGAAAAAATAGAGATCTCAGTTTCAGTAGGTGCTGTCGGAACATTATGTAGTTCCTAAAACCTTTTTAGCTCCCAGAACCTTTTTAACACATTCCCACAGCATAGCAACTACAAATGACGACCATAGTTCCTGGAACATTGGTTGGAACATGTGGTAGATCATCTGACCATCTGGACATGGCAAAATGCACACATCAGCACCATAGTTCAACTAAATAATACAATTGTAAAAAAAACAGAAATAATGTAAGATATGTATTCTTACAGTACAGCCCGGTACCAATCGACCTACGGACCAGTACTGGCCCACAGCCCTGGCCCACGGCAACAAGAAGTGTGAGGAGGTTTGGTAGGAGGTGAATCCAAATACCTGTGATGACTGACTTGTAACTCTCCAAGCAGTTGATTCTTGAACCACTGGTCAAAGTCCACGTTGTCGAAAAGTTCGTATGCTGCCAGTCCCACTGCGTTGTATACTGCAAAACAAACCACTATATTATCCACAGACAAAAACATATTCATTATTCATGAAACTGAATGGCTTGTGGATCAGATGGGTTTTTTTGTCATTGTACCCGTTTTGTGTTTTTTGTTTTCTTCATGTGTTGTTTTTGTCTGTTGTCCCTGATTCTGTGATTGTGGCTTATGAATGTTGTCTTGTAGTCTATGAATGTATCTGTAATAAAATGTAATGAAAAATCAAAATAAAATAAAACATAAAAAAGAATGGTATGTGAATGAGCTGTATAGTAAATATCACAGATTGAGCTTTTGGGGTTTTATGTTTGCTCTTCGTGACAGATTCACTTCCCCATTGGGATATGGTAAATGCATTTCTTAGTCTATAACGCCTTTACATTATTGTTCTTCATTAAAATGAGATGCTTATAAGTTTGGATTTCGTGGTTAATGAAGTATCACAGTGGGTTACTGCCAAATCATAGTATTTTTATTCATTTCTGCCACATAATCTTTCAGAGCTCCCGACATTAACATACCTTTAAGTGCTACATAAAATAACAAATGTGGATATACAAATATTGGGGGTGGTATGGACGTGTGATGTTTAAGATTCAAGATTGAAGAACTTTTATTGTCATTACACACATGACAGACATGGTGGAACGAAATTTGTTTCCCCGGTCCCAGTACAAGTCTTAAAAAAAAAGGAAATAAATAATATAAAATATGTTGAAGCAGTCCTTGCGTTTTCATTGTCAGAGTGTGTACAGGGAGTATTAGCTCGATGATGTAGGTGTTTTACACACCCATCACGAATATTTAACATCGATGAAAAGACAGAGAGAGACGGAGATAATGAGACAAAGTCTCCCTAAAGCTAAGACCAGGAAACATAACCAAGCGTATGTTTCCTGGTCTCTCACTGTGACTATGGTGAGAGACCAGGAAAGACCTTTTAGACAACAGTGGACAGCATGGAGACTAATAAATGAAGGTGTCACTTAAAGACATTACACCCCAATCACACTAATAAGACACTGGAGTTTTTTGGGTGAAAACATGGCGAATATTGACAGTAGAGCTGAACGATCTATCGTTTTAGACCGAAAATCGCGATTTCTAACAACACGATTTTCGGATCGTCAAAGCCGTCGGTTTTTCTTT
>JAPTHA010000018.1:31161396-31171486 GCA_029814585.1 Gymnapogon annona | reverse complement strand
TATCTATCTATCTATCTATCTATCTATCTATCTATCTATCTATCTATCTATCTATCTATCTATCTATCTATCGTCTGCGCTCACAGACGTTGATTGACAGCAAGTCGGAATGCCATTACACACCCATTCTATTTCAGCTGACTGAATTTAAGCCAATGAAATGTTAAGACGTTATCCCGCTAGACCAATGAAAAGCCCATACATACGCCGAAACGCCTATTTCTTCAGGTTAGAGTGATCTGCTTGTTTCTCTGTTTAGCTAGCAAATGTTAGCTGGCTAGCTGGGATGTCACCGACAGTAATGGGAAACTGAGCAGTTTCTACGAAAATAACTCTGGGTCAGAGATTACGGTTTCCATTGAATAGTATTTAGTAGATCCATACCTAGTACGGTAAGTCACGATTACTTACATTGAATGCGACAAATAAAAGAAAAAAACAATGCAGTTTGTAGCAACACCTAACGCAGCCTGGTAAGCTAATGTAAATGTCGTAAACTCAAGTGGGTCAAGATAGTCGAGACAACATCGGTATGCGAACAGGAACTTTTTAAATAAACTAGACGCAACGTCTCCAAAGTACATTTGCAGCTGTCATAGTAAATGTGTAGCGAAATCTGAGCTACCCGACACAGGTTTACTGAAAATCCGCTGCTAGCTTGGCACTGTACTATCAAGTTGAAGTGAACGTTAAGTGCAAATTATTCCATTGCAAATGTCTTGAAATGAATTGGCTTTCTTATTTAAGAGTTATTCAAGCTTTGTGTCACCAACCCACTACTGTCTAACTGAGCTAAAGGACAGATTTTAATGAAGGCTAGCAGGATTTCAGCAGCTAGCATACTTTAGGTTAACTGCTAAATTAGCACAAAGCTAAGTAATCTAAGTCACCTATTGATTTTAGTGTAGTCTTTGTTATTAATTTTTGTATAGTTCTCACTGGTTATATGAAACGTATTTCTTTTATCAGTAACTGTCAAGTCCTGTAAAGCCATACGTGGTGTTTGCTACATGCGATTAGGTCAACTTGAGTTTGTTTACAACTTGCAGTATTTGACATCAGCTGCAGACAGTCACTTATTTCATCCCGTTTTTCCGCGACAGCAACGAATGGCCAGGACAATTCTTGTCGTGGGACCGACATAAAACGAGGGACACCAATTCCAGCTCCTTATGAGTGATGAACTTAAACCCCTTCTGGAGTATGTCTGCCAATACAAGTCGCAAGGTAAAGTTGGTCCCACCAGAAAAGCAAGCATTAACGTCTCATTAAGTCTTGCACCCTATAACATTATGATACAAATCTTTCATCATGACTGAAAAAAAGAGCATCCAACTCTGTCAATGAATCATATGTAAATTTAGCAGGATGTGTCCTTTTTAAAGGTTTCTTTCCATATATTTTCTAAATTGTTGTTTTGCTACAAAATTGATTTTTATTTGGATTTGTACAGAAATCACAACTGTACTTAAGATGTAGTTTTGATGCCGTTAGTAATACAAGTCTTTGATTCTCATAATTTAATCCTCAGTTGTGATTTGGTTGAATGATTTTGTCTGTAGTGTAGTCTAATGATAGCGTTTGTAATTTTTGAAAAATGCGTTAATAATCCATTTGGTGTTTGCAGTTGTATATGTCCAGTGAGCGTAAGTTGTTAGCAGTTTTAAATGGTAAGCTACTGAGCTTTTACTGACAGCTGTATGGGTACAAGTTTTCCATGCTGGTGCAACCCTGTGTAGTGGGGAGGAGACGGCATTCTTTAATATGGGTGTGAGTACATACTTTCCTGCCTTGTTGGACAAGCGTTTCAGAAACTCCTGACTTAAAAAAAAAAAAGTAACTGGACTAGATGTGCGACAATAACTTCAAGTTTTACGTCATGTTTATCTGTACTTGTTCTAACATTCTTCATTTGTAGCATAGGCTGGCGAATCCTTCCTGTGGTATGGTTGATGTGCACAGTTCAACTCCTTTTATCTAGCAGTATGATCAAGTAACAGGTGTTCTTCAATGTTGGCGCTAGTTTGAGCTTCATTTCACGATTAGGTGCAAACTACAATTACACTGAAACCTGAGTGCTTAGTTACACATGGGTGCTTCTCTGGCCATTTGTCTAATGGAGATTAGCCTCCTTACAATTGAAGCCTTTCTTCTGTCTGCATCACAATGCACCTTGGAAATGTTAATAGCTGGGTTTCCACCTGTTCCAAAACAGCAGAGACCTGACAACGAGGAGCAGAGTGGGCACGGTGAGCAGAGAGCCAGTCCAGCCCGACTGCCCTTTGGCAAAAAGCAGCTTCCTCCCATTCCCAAGAATGCAACCCCCATCACAAAACCGTCCTCAACTGGAACTCCAGTCCAGTCAGCCAATGGTACACATGCCTCCTATGGCCCCTTCTACCTGGAGTACTCTCTTTTGGCAGAGTTGTAAGTATTTGTCAGTCATTCCCTTATGCATCCATTGGATAATACATGATTTTACCCCTTTTTATATATGTTTTCTGTCATGTGGCCTGCAGCACTTTGGTGATTAAGCAGAAACTCCCTGGAATTTATGTTCAGCCATCCTACAAGTCAGCTCTGAGTAAGAGCCCCTTTGATATTTCTGAATTTGGAGATGTCACATATGATCAGTGCATAGATTCCATTTGTAAGGCATCACATTATTTAAAAAGTGTATGAAATATTACATACATATATTTTTGTGTCATTATATTAATGATATGTCTTTATCTACACTGTATCTGGTTAAGTAAGCACTCCGTTATACTGTTTGGCCATCACCCTAATTCTTCCTGTGTGATCATTTGTGCTTTTTAAGTGTGGTTTGGGGTCATCTTCATCAGACATGGACTATACCAGGATGGTGTCTTCAAATTTACAGTCTATATTCCAGATAACTATCCAGATGGGGAATGTCCTGTAAGTAGTTTTTTTCAAAACAATAGTATGCAGTTTTTGTTTTTGTATCAGGGTTTTTGTACTTTGTTTTATTTTTTGACAGATTTTATGTTGTGTACAGTAAAAGTGCAAATACAATACAATGAATGCTGGAATGTGAAGCACATATACTGTATATTTGACAGCTGGTAAAGTGTGAGATCCAAGGTCTGTATTTAGGGTGTTAAAAGTTTGTCTTGTGTGGTTTGTTTTTTTTCATTTTAGAAATTAGTATTTGATATTCCTGTCTTCCATCCCCTTGTTGATCCTGTGTCTGGAGAGCTTGATGTAAGAAGAGCTTTCACCAAATGGAGGTATACTGTTGTCATTTGTGCTAAACAGTTTTGTTTTTTTCTTTTATAGAATGCATATTCAAGTGAAATATTTTGTGCAATAAAATCCCATACACCACACACCATATTACACTATAGGCATACCTTTTTACAAGCCACCTTATATTTATTTAAAATGTAACCAAGAATATTCGATTCCATTCCTCCAGAATGCTCAAGTTATCTTATTTTATAAATGTTCAGTTTTATTTACAAACCACTGTGTTTTTCTTGTAGACGAAATCACAACCACATCTGGCAAGTCCTGATGTATGCACGAACAATTTTCTACAAAATCAACACCACAGAACCACTCAATCCTGAGGCTGCTGTGCTGTAAGTTCTTTTATGAAGATCTGGCTAAATAGCTACACAGCCCTGTTATGAAATAGCATTCACCTGGGTTTGGTCATCCATTTCAGCCTTCTACGAGCCTGACGTACACTCATGATTAACTCTTCAAGCATCTGAGATATGTACGTTAAGTTCCACAGGAGTATGTGAACTGCAGATTCTGTATACTCACTGGGAGACACAAAGGGGTGTTCTGATACGTTCCGACATACATATGAACCTATGAAATGCTTTGAATCGCTTTTATCATTGTCTTGCATTTTGAAAACACATAGGTTCCTGTTCGTGTCCCAAAACGCCTCCAAATGTGGTCAGAAATCCACTTCAGACTTTTTGTCTGTGTATGTAAGCTGATAGAGTTTGAAATGGGTTTGGCATCACTGTTGTATTGAAATGTTTTGAAGACCTCTGAAATCTTCAGAAACCTGCACAGACATGTTCTGAAGGGTTAACGTCTGGTGGTTTCTAACTATCTGAAATACTCCCGATATTCAACTTTGTTTTTTGCTTTGTTCTGAGTCAACTTGTACTCTTTACATACATCAGTGAAAATTCATAGACATATTTGAAGTACATGAGGATGTAGTCGCTCGCTGACGGTTACTTCTTGCATGAGAACAAATTAAAATGCACAGAATAATCCAAGTTGTCTCGATGATATTGACTGAGTCATAGCGTCAGTAACGGGCAGAAAAGCCCATAATAAATCCTTCATAGAGTGCTGTGAATTAAACTTGAAAAGAAACCTTATAATTTCTGTAAAACCTGAAAATATGCTTCTTGATTTGCATATTGAGACATGTTTTTTTTTTTATTTTATTGAGATTTTTCATTGGACAATATTTGTTGCATTCATACACGACAAGACGACATTCACAACCCACAATGACAGAATAACAGACAAAAACAGGGGGAAAAAAAACCCCCAAAAAAGTGCATGAGGCACATGGAGACATATAGACCTCTAACCTCCTAAGTCTTACAAAAGCCCTGCTCCTGTGGTGTAATGGTTCCATATCTTGTAGTACCATTAGTTATTTGTCTGTAAACAAAAACATCGAGTCACATCTGATCAAAAATGATCAGATAAGATCTACTGAGACTTTCTAAAGCTCGGGGTGAAAGACACTCCCCCACGCAGCCACTTGTTTTCCATACCTCAGAGCAGATGTTAATGCCAGGTCAGCTCTGAAGCTACCTGCTATTGTACCACTTAACTGTCATAGCCATAGCCAGTTGAGCTCCTCCCTGAACTAGTTTCAGTTTATTGGTTCCTCACGACAGCCTTTTGCAGCAGCAGACATGTTGACCTGTAGCAGGAACATTAATTGCATTCAAGTGTCCCATTAAGCCCATCCACTGAGTGAGCATGACAGTGCTGGGGCCTGAGGTAGGGTCTAATAATTGAAACCCTGTCCTATTAATGCCTTAAGTTACATCACTGCTATTTCTGCTTTGTTAAGTTCAAATGTCTGCTGAGGATAAAAAGGGTAATTTGCATTTCAAATCAACTTTTTCCATGATAGAAATTCAGTGGAAAATTATAGAACAGTTTCTCCTCTTTGCCACAGTAAGTGAAATAAACCTGGGGTGTCGTACTGGGTCTTATCTGTTTATTGGAGAGAACAAAAGCACAACTAGGTTTCTTTTTCAGTTTGTTGTGTAGCTACATTGTGAACAGCTCAGGGAATGTACAACATCCCAACCAAGAATTCATCTTCCCTCTGTTAGTTGAGTTAGTCTTTCAATGATATAGGTTTTTGTAATGTCACATTGTATTGGACCGCTTATCACAATAATTTTATAGAAATGTATATCTATAATTATTTAGATTTTTCTCATGATAACAAGTGAACATACATCCTGGAACACATCTATTAGGTTGGCTCCTGTTGGTTCCATTTGTACATGTAAGTGTAGTAAGTTTTCTGGAAGAACTATTACACAATAGGGGTGAATGTTTTGTAGGATTTTGTCGTACTGCTTTTCATCAATGTATTTTGAAAATTCCATTGGTTGTGTGGAGAAAAAAAAAAAAGGAAATGCAAAAGCTCCAAGCTGCCACAACACCTTGAAAATGGGACAGTTTCTCAGTCACTCTTGTTTTTCTGTGCATTTAGTTACTAGTCACTGTTGTGCTCGGCACAGCATCCCGCCGTCATTCTGCAGTCAGTGCTTCCTAAGAACTGACCAAACAACCCGGATAAGTTCCACCCGTTTTGGAATGATAGTGGAATTAACCAAAGTAACCTCCAACAGCACAGTGCCAACAAAAGACCAGACATCTGAGACTACTTGAAGTCAACATCTCAGTTCTCTGAAAGCTGTTTAAAGACACTTTCAATTGGAGAATATAAATGTTTGACTCTTTCAGAATGTAATAAAATGAATACAAGCTAAATTCTCTGCTGTTCTGAGGTTTCACATAGTTTAAGCAGTTGCAGGATCTGAAAGGCACTGAGGAAACCAGGTGAAATTGAATGTTTACTATTGTGAAAAATTGCTGAATGCATTTAGTGTTAACGCTGTATCAAAACTGTTTTTTGCTGTACGTCAGGGGTGTCAAACATGTGCCCGGGGGCCAACACTGGCCCTCCTAAGGGTCCAATCTGCCCTGTGAGATGAATATGTGAATTGCAAAAATTCCACTGAAAATATAAATATAACTAGATCAGACAAGTAAAATAATACCATAATATCCTATTAAAAACTATTACAAAGTTTCCTCTATGTTTTAGTGTGGAAAAAACTGGAATTGCATGAAAATATTTGCAATTTCCCCAATAGTGATATAAGTAAATATATATCTAGAAGTGCAAGTTTAACTAAATTCTCCCTTTTACTAAATGTTTTGTGTCTTTGTAGATCTACTGTTATCTTTAAGTTGCACAAATGTCAATGAAAAATCGAGACATAATCTTAGTAAAGCTGCACTTCTACTTTTGTACGCTAAAACAAAGACAAAACTGGGATTTTTTGGTTTTGTTTAGTAGGTCATTGTGCTGTTTTTGTTTTTTACTGGTCTGCCCCCCTTATCATATCGAGCTGTATGTGGCCCTTGAACTAAACTGAGTGTGACACCCCTGCTGGAGAGCCTTTTACATTTAATACTAATCTCTGAATTTATGTCTCCCTCAGCTATGAAAAGGACGTTCAGTTGTTCAAAAGCAAAGTGGTGGATAGTGTGAAACTATGCAACAGTCATCTTTTTGACCAGCCCAAGATAGATGATCCCTACGCAATAAGGTTGGTCATATGCTCATTGCTTTTATTTGTTTGTTTTGTTTTTGTTTTTTCTCCAAGTTCTTCTTAGTTTTGCCAACTGGTAGAAAATTCTCCGAGGATCAACAGTGTTGGTCTGTATCTGGAATCCGAGGTCATGTTTGTTATCGAAGTCTAAAAGAAAGAAAAAAAAATCGTGTTCTCTCACACATTTTTCCACTTTTATCCATTTTCAACAGTTTTTCTCCATGGAACCCTGGAGTTCACGAGGAAGCAAAAGACCGGATGTTCACTTATAAAGTGAGTCGTACCTCACTATACACAAGTCAAACATGTCAGTTTTTAGTCTCGCACACAAGCAGCAGAGCGTAGCATCATGTGGTTTTCTTTCCAGTCATTGAATCCTGAGGGTTCGGTGAAGCCAGTGTGAGCTACGAGCGCTTTTGATTGGCTGAGCTGTTCCTGTTGTGTAACCACCAATTTGCTCTCGTTGCCTTAGAGACGGCCTGAGGATCACCACAAGGGAACGCAGGTGTCAGGCCTGTCTTGGGTGAAACCTGGATCGACACAGCCATTCAGCAAAGAAGACAGCCCTCCCCAGAGCTGAAACTGCACAGTCACCGCGGCGACCACTAGAGGGAGGTACAAGCGTCTGCCGTGCCACTGGCTTGCCTCAGCTGTTCTGTGAAGTGGATCCTCGAAATAGGAGAACTCGACGTTCACTCTCCATGTTATTGCTCAGCTTTAAAGGCTTCGTAGGCATCTTTTAAAAACAGCTTTAGGGTAAGGAAAAAGTTGATCATATGTAAATTTGACGATGACAAATGGATGTCCCTGCGACACTTAGGCTGCGGTGCGTGCAAAGAGCTTTATCATTTTGAGTTTGGATTCATGCACATGCTATAGGCTAGGTGATGGAAGCTTTCCACACGGGAGATGGAAAAGTATGAACAAAGCAAGTCTGCGTCTGCATCCGTATGCGAGTTGGCGGACTACAAACCACTTGTTGAAATTGGCTCAGGACTGTTTGCTTGTCAGACTTGGAATGTTTCAAGTAACAGCTGATTGAAACGTCCTCATCACTACTCCTCCCTGTATCCACACAGACCCACAAAACCTGCTTTTAGTTGTTTGGACAGTGATTTTCTTTTTAATTTTACTGTGTAAACTATATTGTCTTACATAGTTGATAATATATATATATATATATAAAGCTGTGTGTGCGCGTGTGAGAATGGTTTGAAATATGTTGACTAAGCTTATGTATTTTTTTTTTTTTTTTTTTTTTTAAATCTCATGATTATTTTATGTACCCTTAACTCATAGTTAAAGGTTTGATCTGTACATATTGGATGCTGTCCTGCGGTTTCACCTCCAGGGACATGTTTGCATCGGTGCTGAGATATACTAAGTGGGTGTTGGTTTTCTTTGCAAATGTACATTAAACTCCCTCATGTTATTTCTTTCAGACGAGCTAGCTAGTACTGCGGGACTGTATGCGCATCGGATACAAATGAAATGTATTTTCATAAAATGTAGTTAATTCACTTATTTTTAAGCAGCATAAAAATCAACAGCGTATTTAAGAGTACTGCTCTGCTCCAGGACTCCACATTTTCTATTGCTCCACGAGAAACTCATTTTATATTTGATGTCCTGATCCGTCAACAGGAAATATCACCAACCCGCTACTCATTATGCAAATGTTAAGAATGTAGAGAAGGTGTGGGATCATGAAATTGTGTGGGAATTACTGAAGAAGAGTGTATGACTGTAGAAGCAGTGCTGAGTGCTGTTGGATTTGTTAATTGTGGATCTGAACGGCGACGCACTTGAGGTCTGGTTTAAGGCTGCGCGGCTTCAGCACACACAGGAGTTGTAATGTGTTCTGGAATGAATCATTTCTCCAGTTTGTGATTTACATTAGGTTCAAATGCTTTTCTCTGAAATCAATAAAATGATCCAAAATCAAGTCATACTTTGTGTTTTCCCTCTTTGCACTGTTCAAGACAACTTTGTGTGTCGCACTTTTTACAAGTTACCCGAAATACTGTACACGCATTAAAAAAAAAAAAGGATAAAATACTCATATAGACACATCATACCAGATATAAAACTAAAATGAAATGGTAAAAAATACATATTATATTGTTCTTGCTGAAATGTTGTCATGCAAAGAAATCGCTGAGTGAAACTGGAAAAAAAACATTTAATCACATTTTTGTCTGGTCATATTTAGTTTTGTTTTCTTATACGCCTAATAGCCTAATAAACATTACTGTATGCACTACTGCTATTAAAAGAGGTTTTTACTTTATATCTTTTATACTCATTTTTCATTCTAATTAATTTTAAGTAGCAAGGTAATGGAAGAATCGGATCTTAATTCTGTGTACGTCCTGTGCAACTAGTGAACTCACCTTGAATCTTTTTATCTTAACATCCACATCCTGAAAACGATGTCCACTACAAATATATTGCTTTTTTTTTGTAAATGTATCCATGGTTTACATTCAAGATAATTATAAACTCTGATGATTTATTGAGACATAACAGTAACAGAGCCACTAGAAGCTCCTCAAACCACAAGTGCAAAACAACATTCAGACTGTCGGCCTTCTCCTCTTAAGAGCTCCTAACCCTAACCCTCCTGTAAGAGCTCCAAACCGCAACCCCAACTCTCCTGTAAGAGCACCTGCTGTAATGGCACCTAACCCTCCTTTAAGAGCTCCTAACCCCAGCCTCCTGTAAGAGCTCCTAACCCGAACCCACCTGTTAGAGCTCCTAACCCTCCTGTGAGAGTACGTAACCCTGCTGTTATAGCACCTAACCCTCCTTTAAGATCTCCAAACCCCAGCCTCCAGTAAGAGCTCCTAACCCTAACCCTTCTGTAAGAGCATGTAACCTGCTGTAATAGCACCTAACCCTAACCCACCTGCAAGAGCATGTAACCCTGCTGTAAGAGATCCTAACCCTGCTGTAATAGCACCTAACCTTAACCCTAACCCACCTGTAAGAGCTCCTAACCCTCACCCTCCTGCAAGAGCACCTAACCCGAACCCTGCTGTAATATCACCTAACCCTAACCCTCCTTTAAGAGCTCCTAACCCCAGCCTCCTGTAAGAGCACCCAACCTTAACACACCTGTAAGAGCTCCTAACCCTAACCCTCCTGTAAGAGCATGTAACCCTGCTGTAATAGCACCTAACCCTGCTGTAAGAGATCCTAACCCTAACCCTGCT